>QVIK01000665.1:4664-28641 GCA_003957845.1 Oidium heveae | reverse complement strand
CAATATATATATAATTATAAGAGAGCTCCCTCAACCAGATATCTGGTATAATGGTAATTACTTCCGCTCAACCGAAACTTATTCCTGATTAATAAACTATCGTTAGATAATATGAAGGACAAGGAGCGGATGGAGTATGGAGGGTGGAGGGTGATAGAAAGAAGAGGGAGAGAGGGAATCTAAAATANTGAAGGACAGGGAGCGGATGGAGCATGGAGGGTGGAGGGTGATAGAAAGAAGAGGGAGAGAGGGAATCTAAAATTTTTTATTTTTTTATTTAATAATTTATTGTGGGTACAAATTCTTCTAAATTATATGTCACGTGCGATAGGAAAAAGAAATCAAATTTATGAAAATAAGCAATATAGCATGCATGTCTTATTGCTAACCGAGCCAATAGTGAATTTCCGATGGTGATTTAGGGGCGCGCTCGGCAGGTGGCTGATTGGACTCGTGGTACCTCGACTTGGTTATGCAAGGAGCTTGACTAAGTATGGGGCAATAGAAATCACGCTAAACCTGACCAATAGATCAAAGTGTGAGAGAAAATAAAGGTCTCCCTTTGGATAAACGATTTGATTCGAATTAACGTTTGACGTTCGCAAATAACTACCTTGGGGTAGTCACCTGAATGCCTTCCTGGGGCATGCAATTGTTTACGCATGTGGCTCTTGTTAATATTGGGAAAGAATCACGAACAAACTTTTGTTCAACCTTTATAGTCCTTGTATCATTGGCTAATTGCTGATGTGAACAAAAAGCACGACTCAACACGTAATTGAGATGAACTAGTTAGTTACCAAAGCCCATTGATGCAACTGAATTTCAAAGATGGCTTATTTATCAAAGACTTCACCTGCAGAATGTTTCTTCCAGAGCTTTGGTCATATTTGTTACCTTTTCTCTTGGGTGTTATAAATTCTGTGAGTAGAAGAAAAGACTTGCATGTTGTCTAGCGAGTAGAGTAAGTATTGTTGGATGACACTTTTTCAATTGTTTAAAGTTCAAAAGGAATTTCGGAGTTTAGTATGAGGAGTAAGATTCGGTATCAATGAGAGATGTGTCAGGTATGAATCATACAATCGATTAATGAAGCCAATATTGCGCAGAGACTGGACGGAGCGACATCGCGACAATAAGAAAAAACCCTAAATCAAGCGCGACTGTTGGAGTTTTCTGGAATTCGGATAAACCATGAATACACCGCCTCTTTTAGTGTCCCCATAGTTTCACGTCTTACCAGGGCATCAAGAGAACTTGTGGAGGCGTATCTTGGGGACAACAGGTATAGATAGAGAGCAGTATTTAACTAGTCCTGATTAATATATATATATATATATATATGCCATATAATATCTCCAGGTAGTTCTTGATCGTCAATAAAGCCCAGCATGGTTACTTTGCAAGCCGCGACGTGTAATACTATAATGAGATAATGACGTATTACTTCACGCTCAACTGAACCCTTGACTGTATTTTATCAAAATTTCGGTTCGCTTATTGCCACTCGAAGCGGGAAAATACATCCTTGCACGTTAAAACGCAGAGACCGTTGCAGTAAGTACCCTCATATGCCTATCGGAAGAATTAACTTGGTGCTTATAAAATTTTGTATAGGATAGTTAGATATCTTAAAAACAATCGACATAGGTCACAGATGCTATAATCAACTGTAAATTGAGAATGGCAGCAATCCAATATAAGTGATTGATTAGCTCTACTATTTATTACACGGATGCATTAACATGCTTACATAAGTCGATGACTAGGTATCAGTATCAATGGCTTGTATGTACAGGGCAATTAAGGTGGAGAAATGTGGTTAGAAGGCTCCTTCATCGTAGGAACTTTGCACACCATCGTGTATACAAAGTGGAGTTTGTCGGTTGATACGCGAGCTAGTCCAACATGCGTCGTGACGAATAGTCGCAAGTTATGACTGTCGTCTGAATTACCTTCACTTCAATTATCAGATAACACACATGTATTACACGCCCCCTTGCCTAAATATCCTTGGGAGCCTTAATAGCATCTTCCTTTGAACCTTGCAAGCAGTTAAATCAACCCATAATTGCAATCATTTCAGTTTGTACGTCTACGGACCTTGTGACAACTGTGAAGTCATCTAGCAACTCGCGCTCCTCAGGTTAATTTAGTCTAATGGACTCAACGTCAGCAAGTACCTCTCTGTAGCGCACAGCTTTAAAGCGCTTCGCAATCGCTTTATACCATCGATTCCCGTTAGGAAACCTATCCATTGCAACCATATAAATGTTTAGCTCCACAGAACTGCTGCAGTACTAAAGCAATTTTTTGGTCCACAAGTAATTCTCTTTCAAGCTCTCTCTCGGTCATAAATTCTCCCCTGCATAAGATAATTGATGAGGAATTGGTAAAGGAGCCGGCTTAAACCACGTTCAGCTGTAAACTTCATTTTGAAAACGCAAATATGAACGAACAAAGTTTTATCGAAAATTCAGTTGTGACTCCAAATGTAGCACAGTCGTCGCTTAAACAAACAACCAGTGGAGCTTTTACCATTGCGTCTTCAGTCGATGCTACAATTGGTAATATTCCGTATGGGACTCGCTCCAAGAATAGAGCCATCACATCACGTCCAAACTACGCAGAGGATAGAGAGATTGAAATTGAATATGAAGCAGTAGCCACGGGAAATGGGCGTAAAGCAACTCGGGCATCAGAAGTTATGAATACTCTAGAAGTTGGAAAGTCTCATACCAACTCCCGTAGAGCTAGTCAAATCGAACTTGGATCAAGTAATCATGGGAGTAAGAGCGTCAAGGGATGTTCACTTGGAACTTCAACAATCACTAGCAATTCAAGCAGCGGGCAAGGACAAAGTACAACTAACAAGAAGCGTAAAGCTTCCAGCCAAATTAATCAATTATCAAAGACTAGCTCACAATCCATGGCGATGCAGTCGACTACATCAAGGTCTGGTGCCACTTCACATATAGCTGCTGGCTTTCGGGAAACAAATATGATGGAGTTTGAAAATTGTGGTGGGAGACTCACGGGCAACGATCTTGTTGCTGACGATGGCACAGTACTCCAAGTAAATGGTAATGTGAAGATGTATTCTGGTACTCTATTACATCTATATTAACTTGCATTAGATCATGTGTATCTTATCAGCGAGCCTCCTGGAGAGCCTTATTACCTAGGCAGAATAATGGAATTCCTTCACACTAATAATGATAGTAGTCAACCAATTGATGCCCTGAGACTTAACTGGTTTTATCGGCCAAAGGATATCGCCCGTAATTCTAATGACACTCGTCAAGTATTTGCCACTATGCATTCTGAAATCAGCCCACTTACTTCGCTTCGAGGGAAATGTCAGATTAAACATAAAAGCGAGGTAGATAATCTAGATGATTTGAGGAGAACTCCGGACTGTTTCTGGTATGAAAAGCTTTTTGATCGCTATATTCATCGCTTCTATGATGTCATTCCCACAAGTGAGGTCATCAACGTACCTGTGGATGTAAAAAAAGTCCTCAATGAGAGATGGAAATTTATATTGGTTGAAACTGGTAGAGGAAAAGAGCTAACAAGTGCCGTCAAGTCATGTAGAAGGTGTAATAAATATTGCGCGAGGTTTGTCTTCCTGGAATTCCGACTACAACACTCATTCTAACTAATATCATAAAGCAATGATTCTGTTGATTGTGCAGTGTGTCAAAACACTTACCATATGGTCTGTATCAATCCACCATTATTAAAGAAGCCATCTCGAGGATTTGCTTGGGCTTGTGGGCCTTGCAGTAAAGCACAAGAAAAAAAACTAGAAGCTCGAAACACGCCTACCGTTATTGATTTAAACAACGGAGATGATGATGACGATTTTATTGACGAAGAGATGGATTCTCAGATGACTGTAGGAGATCTATCTGAGACTGATCAAAAGAGTCCTCTAGTGACAAACGACGTAGATATAGCGCTCAATCCTGGAACAGCTGAACAATCACGTCAGACAAGTCTTTGGCTTTTCAGATACCTTGGAATATATTGTAGAGTTCAAGATGCTTTGGATTATGATGGCTGGATCTATCCCATAGCTTGCTCTCGAATTGGTCCTCGGCATCAGGCAAATGTGCCACCTTGGTATGGGAGGCCTGTGGAATATGTCAAGCCACCAGAGAGTAAAAAAAAAAACACAAAAGGGAGTGGTCATAAAAAGGACCCAAAACAACACAAAGATGCAGCTGCTACTTCGGAAAACGATAAGTATCCTCAGGACCAACGGCCAAAGTGGGTCTTAGATCAGCCTCTGGGTTATATTAATCGAGGAGAAGACTATGATGATACTGCAGATTCTCGGTGCACGGCAAAGCTTCTTTATAAGCTTCCTGATCCTCACAAGCTACCAAGCTCAATCCTCGGAGACCGTAATGCCGAAGAGGTGACTGTGGCTGAACAAGAGCGATACATCTTTGACTATATGGGGAAAGCTGCTAGTCTAGCAAAGCCTCTCGGGCTACCACCATTATCAACGAACCTTTTGGATATTGCTCTCGAGACTTTACATTCTAACAATTTTGATTCGGAGAAAGCACTTGATGTACTTTCAAAAGCTGACCGTAAAATTTTCAAGGAGCCAATGCTCTCTCCGGCAGAGGTAAAGAAATTTGAGGATGGAGTTGCAAAGTTTGGTTCCGAGTGCTTTAGCATCAAAAAACATGTCAAAACTGTTGCTAGAGCAGATATTGTAAGATTCTACTACGTCTGGAAAAAAACCGAACGTGGAAAACAAATATGGGGTAGCTATCCGATAAGAAAGGAGAAGAAAGAAGCGAAGAAAGGCAAAAGTGAGGCACATACAAGCTCTAAACTTCAGGATGATATTGCAGATGAACATGATGATTCCGCATATGACAATAACAAAGTATTGCGAAGAAAGAAAGGGTTTCAGTGCAAATTTTGTAATACAAGAAATTCTCGGCAATGGAGGCGAGCTCCAGTTACACCAGCAGCTGGTACCGTATCTGAAAACTCAAATACCAAAGCATTTGGAAAGGATAAAGGCTCCCAAACTATTATTGCATTATGTAGACGCTGTGCTGAGTTATGGAGACGTTACGCCATCCAATGGGAAGATGTTGATGAACTTGCTAAAAGAGTAGCCCAAACTGGTGGTCGAGCCACGAAACGAAAAATAGATGAAGAAATTATAAAGGAACTTGTTGCTGCCAATGAGGTTACGAATGAATTAAAGCATCCAATGTCTAAAGCAATTTCTTCTACTAATTGCGCACCAAAAGACTCAAAACAAACTGGACTAGATCCTCCGAGAAAAAAGACAAAAGCCTTCACGGAAAAAGAGTCAACAGAAATGGCAAGTGAATCCACGCAAGCCACATCAAAAAAGAAATCATTATCTGAAAAACCCGCTCCATTTTCATCTCTAATTCCTGCATCACCTCAAGCAAAAATTATGCCATGTGCTGTTTGTAGTGAAATAGAACCCATAGTGGACCAGCATCTCTCATGTAAAGATTGCCGACTGACAGTTCACCGTAATTGTTATGGAGTAGTTGATAATAGAAACCTTAGTAAGTGGACTTGTGACATGTGTGCGAATGATAAAAACCCGCAAGTCTCTGTTGTAAGTGCTTCCGTAAAAGAAAAGATGATATACTCACAATAGTAGCAATATAAGTGCATTCTCTGTCCAGTAGAATTCACCGAAAGAAAATTTTTTGAGCCATCGAAAGTCTCAAGTAGGAAAAAAATGGATAAAGATCGAGGCAGTGATCATTTAGAACAAGAATATAACCAAAAAGTGGCTGAATACTTCCAAAATAAACAGATAGAGATGAATAAGCCCATTAATCCACGAGAACCACTTAAGCGTACTGCTAATAATAATTGGGTACATGTTACATGTGCTATATTCACCCCGGAAGTAAAATTTGGTAACTCAAAGGCATTGGAACCTTCAGAGGGTATCCCTCTGATACCAACTTCAAGGTACAAAGGAATTTGTAGTGTTTGTAAAAGTAATAACAGGGGTGCTTGCGTGAGCTGTCAAGACTGTCACACACCAGGTGAGAATCAATATCCGTGTTCTGGGTCTTTTTATCTTTAATAATACTTTTTCTAGTTCATGTCGAATGTGCACGTCAGGCTGGATATACATTGGGGTTTGAAGTATCACCTGTGAAGGCTTCCCATCGTGACCAGACAAACACAGCTAATATCAATAATGAAGTAAGCTCTATGACGGCAGCCATTTGGTGTAAAAATCATGTTCCTACTAAAACTACAATTCATCGAATGCAAGATGTTTTAAACGATACCGGTCTGAATAGTCTGCAATTCTTCGCTCAAAAATTTAAACAGGCTGATCTCACTCTAACTGGCACAGTCCGTAAGGCTACTCTTATCAACTTATCGACAAGCATCGCATCAAAGATTAATACCACTCTACCTAAAGATTGTGCATCATCCAACTTCAATGGAAATCTCAATTTTGCATGTAGAAATGAGGCATTAGGAGATATCGGAGACAACGGTATGCCTACAAACTCAAAAATTACGAAAAAAGTATGTATTTCCTGTAATATCGATGTTAGTCCAAAATGGTGGCCATATCAAGGGGATATTTCAATGCCATCTACAACAATAGCACCTGCCGTATCAACTAAAGTAAATGGTGAAGCCCATCAAGTGCCTGAGAAATCATATCCAGAGCGTAATCCCAAAAATCCTCTAGTGGCGATTTGTAGAGAAAACACTGCTGAACTTGCTGCCGCTGCACTGGAACAAAATTTAATGATGGTTCCAAAATTTTCGACAGCTACATCTAATTCTACTCTATTCCAATGCCATCAATGCCACTGGAATAATATTGGAAAGAAAATGGTTACTACCCCGACAAAAAATCCTATTGATCTAAAACAATCTCCATTCTCTTCTTCGTTGGTTGCTGTACAGAACGCTAGAACCGAGATAGAAATCATTCAAGCTTTAAGAACATCATATTCCTGTCCTCCACGGCCCTCCAACCAAATACAAAATGGATTACAAAATGATCAAGTGAAATCAAACTGGCAGAATGTTTCGCCGTTAGAGCAAGGTGTGTCAACTACAGATTTAACTAATCAAAGTTGTTTATCAGAAACAAATATTAAACAAGAGAATTTACCTCACTCGCTATATTCTCAACCCCAAAAATATTCTATTTCAAACTCAGCACATAATGGCAACTTTTCTTATCTATCCAACGGTCACACCTCATCTCAAAACTCTATTAATCTCTCAGATGGTTCTGTACAAGTGAATCCATACACATCTAATAAAGTATCACGCCCGGTATCACTATCTCCTCAACATCTTGTTAATGCTGTCTCTCCACCGCTACCCTTAGAGTCTTTATTCGTTCGGTCCAACGGAACTGTTAATCAACATCATACAGCCAGCTCTCACCAGAATAGCTTATCATTACAAGATGAGGTACCAATCCGAAGTCATGACCAAAAAACTAGTGTAGATACTAGTGAATACTCTAGTGATAATAGAATCAACGGTGGAGCAAGTGCAAGCCCTTCGCTACGAAATTTATTACACTGAAACCAAGCTTCGCAATCTTGGTAATTACTTACTTTTCCAGGTCGCCCTAATAATATGCATCCATATATTCTGTAACATTTAGGCCATATGAAGAAAATGAATGATCCTTTAATAAATATAAATTAATTTTTAGATGAATTTTAGCGCGGCGTTAAAGGAGTCTAAAATTGGAAGGTGGTTGCTTATTCTATCTTACTAATCACATAAGCTTTAGCGTAAAGATACAAGTACTTTTTCGAAAGGATCTTTGACATTTCGCTCATAGATATTAACCTTATTTGAGAAAGTCATGGGATAAAATGTTCATTTAACGCTTCAATTTTAAATTATGGTTGAACACATGTTGATTCATAATCTAAGAAATAGTTATTTAGTTAACCCTCTCTCTCTTAGCTGTTTATAGGTATCATTTTTTAAAAACAGAATTTTCCAAGATCTATTAGATTATCTGCTAGGGTTACACATTTGTTTATGACTTTACCAAATAGTTAAGATGAGGGTTATGTATGGCGTAAATATGGACAAAAGAATACAGGGCCCCAAATCAAAAAAAAAATCTCCTACTGGAAAACTGATAACTAGGAAATGCCCAGAAGTAGTGATAGAAGTAGTAGTACTAATAGTAGTAGTAGCAGTGGTAGCAATGGGTTTGCCGTCACTTTAGTATATAGATATTTAGTTCCATTACAATAATCATAAATATAAATCTTTTTAACACCCCTCCCCCCCCACTTCTTTTTTAATATATATATTTTTTCTCCCTCTTTGAATACAAAAATATAATGCCACACCCATTCCCCTTCCCCCTCCAAAAAATGAAGAATCAATAAAATATTCTTAAATTTTTAAAGCTCTTTAAGAGGAAAAAAATGAGTTGCAATTTAATGTCTTGGTCTCGACGGATGCTGGAGAGATAATCATCCACGAAAAAAAAAAAAATTAATATACACTCACTTGGAAATGTGCGTTGGCCAGGCAATCAAGTCACTGACCCAATGCACAGTGCAAGGAATATAAGGAATATATATTATGCACTAATCTTAAGTCTTGTTGCGGGGGTGGAGGGGGGGCAGTGTGAAGAAATAACGAAAAGAGGGTATAAAAACAAATTCAAGTATTCTGAAGAAGAAAAAATTCCCATGTTTGTAATGAAAAAACCTTTTAATTTCCTTTTTCCCGTGGAATATATATATAGATATATATACATGCATGCCAGAAACCGCTCTATAGGTTAACGCCGAACTCTAATTAAGTAATCACACTATAATATTTTTGAATTGAATAATTAATCATCAATCTCCATTGTTATATCGTTAGTTTTATCAAAGTCTAGCTCCTCATCAACATCACTTTCATCGTCATCGGTCTCGTCTTCATCATCTTTAGTTAGGCCTGGGATCTCTTTCCATTGTATGTAATCGGAATCAATCCACCGTTTGCTTATTGGAAGCTGATAAGGATCAAATGGAAAGTAGGCCTCTAGTTGATACCAACTGTTATCATAGCTAGCGGTACCGGCATCGCGAGGACCAGGATCTTTATTGGCCAAAGAAAATTGACCAAGACGTATCCGCTTATTGGTTTCGAGTAATGGATAAACGTACATAAACTTCAGATAATGTGCAACTTTTGCAAATTCTGTGACTATAGCAGGAGAACACACTTTTAAAGGGTTGAGCTTCGAGTAAATAGTTCGTGACAAAACTTCCTTTATTCCGGGAAACCATGTGAGATCTTGGCCAAAATACACCGTAGCATCTTCTTCTTCTAGTATCTCAGTTGAGGTAACAAGATCTCGCCACCTGAAACAAAAAATATAAAGTAATGCTTGTGTGAGAGCATAGAAAGTACCAAAACGGTGTAAGTCGGGGCCACGACATATTAATTCATTTTTTGCCCTCAAATGGTCGAGATTATCCCCAATTAATTCAAAAACGGTCCTGACAATTTTTGGTTGAATGTGAGCTCCTCGAGCAATAAAGCTAGCGAGATAAGCTACAGCTGCCTGCTTTAAAACATCTGGTTGTCCTGGATGAAAAGCTAGTTGTAAGCACGTTCCAGAAAACTGATCTACTAAATGCTCTGATTTTTGGGCAAAATGAAAGAGAAGAAATTGTGTATGTCGTGAGCGATATGTCGGTAAGATGATATTAGCGAAATGAGCCAATAATGTTTCAAATATTGAGATAGCTTCAATACTATTGACATCAAAGAAATACGGGCTATAAACAGTAAATAGCATATCAAGAATTAAATCCATTTTTTCCACATTTTCTCGTACTTCTTTTATTCTTTTAGTGTCAGGACTCAAATCCTCATCATCGCTCATGACTGAATCTGTATCACTTTCTGACTCAAATTCATTCTCAGAACCTTCAAAAACACTTTGTGATGCTTTATATACAATGGCATTGAGAACTTCGTCGTCAAGATCACTCAAGTCAACCTGGGTTTGTACATCAATTTGAACAAGACGGTCAGTTATGAGAGCTAATATGTCAAGCTTCAATTCTGGAGCATAATCACATAGTTTTATAAGATTATCAACATAGTTTATATGCAACTTTTGTTTTTGTTCTGTGAGTGGATATCGCTTGGCACATATGGAGAGGAGTATACCACTAGCGGAGGGGATCAAGCTTAATATATATTTTAGTGAGGTGTGGACTCTTGTTGAAATTTCTTCTGGACTAGGTTTTAGGTATCCATGGAACTGATTATTTGATACACTGACTAAAGTCGATATTAGATGGAGGGGCCAAATAAATTAGGTATCTTTAACATCCTACCTTTGAGAAAATTACTAACCAGCATGTCGAGGACAGGCTCAATATATATGCCTTGTGTACTTGCTAGATTTCCAAGAAAAAATATGTAATTTTTGACAAATTCGCCATCTCGTCCAATCCATTTCATTGCAAGGATAGCTTTTACTAAACCAGAGAATTTTTTATCTAGAAGAGATGCAGAGCTTGAGAGAGCAAGCAAATAGTTTTTTATTTCAATACTATTTATTTCATTATCCTCTTCTTCCTCATCTTTGTTTTGACTAGGACTAAAGATCTGCTTGATGGAATCATAACCTTCATTATTGCCTCTCGATTGAGATAGGATAGCCCTTTTCACTTCCCCTCTCACAACCTCTAGACTTCGCGAGGGTACCTGAGACCTCTCGCTCATGGCTTCATGCTTAATAGGGTGGTCAAAGGATACCTTCAATTTCTTGCTTGGGCTGGGTAATGAGTCTAATCCCTCATAAGTTCTGCTAATAGTAGATGGATGTCGCAATATTGATTTTCTGGTAGGGGTGCTAACTTCAATGAGAGGATTTAGAATTGTCATGAGGTTATGTATGATTGGAATGATGATTTCGTATTGTTCGTTTCATCATGATAAAACATGAAATTTTTTGATCGCAGGTAAATTAAAAGATGGTCCGTGCCTCTATAGATAGCTGCGGGGGTAAATATTGTACAGAAGTCCTGGTTTGGTGCAGAATAGTCGTTGCTTGCCAAGATATGGTCTTTCTTGCCTTGTCTTGGCACAAATGGCAAATGGCAAATGGATTTAGTGAGCTTCTGTACAGCAATTACCTACCAGGTAATTATTACGAAAAATCACTGATATATCTCTACAGAAAAAGATAACGTTTTTTGAATTAGAGAGTCAACGCTCGTATTAAATATTGATTCAGCAGCAATCGTTAGGGCCGGTCAGGTATGAGGTCTCATTCAAATTTGTACTTGAATTAAACTTTCCACGTGATTATTAGTAATCGAAACACGAAGACGATGTTTGAAATACCAGCCTGTTAAGACACACAATGGCATATCGCCATCAATGTTTGTTCAATACTATTGCTTTAATAATCGTATTTATTTATATATCATGCAGTATATGTTTATCGGGTATAAAAAGATTGACAAATGGGGATTTACAGACCTTCATACCTTTTGATGCAAGTCCTTTAAAAAACTATCCATTTAATATATCTCGTCACAACTCCCCAGTTGTTCTTTTTTTTCGCCGAGAAAGATTCTGCAGAATACAGGTGTGATACTTAAATATCTCTACCAGTTTGAATCTATGAATATAAACAGAGTGGTTGTGATGCTAGGCTTTAACGCTTAAGGTGAGGCTAATCTGAAGATTTTGAAATGGTTTTTTGATTAATAATCTCAAGTCAAGTATGGAAATTGTTGAAGATAACAATGTGTTTCTTTCAGAAATGGGGGAAATCGATGGATTTGAAATTGTATCAATCAGTTTTTCATGTAATTACAAAGCAAGATATTTTTGTTGACCGACAAGTACAAACACCAGTATCGTCGGGTTTCACTACTGATAGGTACTCTTCTGCTATTAATCATGGAATTATACCAGATAATGGAGTTGCCGGTGTTTCAACGGCAGGAAAACCCCAGGTAGAAGCATTAATAAAAATTCTTCCGGAATTCAAGATCAGTACAGTAAGTGCCGGGCAACATCAAATTCGTTTTGGGAAAGGTATAGCTGCCACTATTGGAACTATTTGTGTCAATACATCACTGGGTCCAATTACTTTTCATTTTGTTCCTGAAAACACGCCATCCTTCTACTCAAAAGTAAAAATTTGAGTTAGGATTTAATTCTGCAAATGGCACAAAAAGCAGTTAATGATTGTGCTGGACTCGATGGCATAGTACCCACGTTGCTAGTCTTCGGTGCCTATCCGAGGATTTCAAATTCTTACTCTCCCTCTCCATCTGTTACAAAAAGAGCTGAAGCAATCAGATTGGCTACACAAAAGATTAGGAAATTTAAAGCTAAAAGACAAGTAGTAGACGCTTTAGCGATTAGAAATGGTCCAGATACTATTGCAACTTTAAATATGCCTTTAGATTCCAATATTCGAGTCTGGAGGGAAGGAAAAGGATGGATGGGGCCTTGTACTCTGTTGAATATTGACGACCAAACATATACCGTGAACATGCCAATTTGTTCGGTTAACTTTAGATCAACAGTAGTAAAGCCTTACTATGGGGAAACTCCCAAAAAAAGTGAAATATACAACAAAAATATGGATGAGATAACAGATTTTGATAAACTAGGTGATAATGTAGGTCAAGATGACAACTCAAAAGGTGATATTATTCAGAATGAGCGACAATATAATCTCCGAAACAATCATGGCGGAATTAGACATCAATTCTTTATAGGAGGAATAACCTATTTAACCTACCTTGAGGATTATGTTACTTCTGTACTTGAAAATGAAATCGAATTTTTTACGTCTTATATCATAAGTTAAAAATCGTGGAGTTTCTGAATTTGTTAAGTGGAACCCTCAGAATAAACATGCCGGCGTTCGAGTCTTTAATTCTAGGTTGGTAAATGAAATTAAAGGCAAGACAACTGACAAGCCATATGAGAAATCTCGACTGGTAATACAAGCACAAGCATAAAACGATGATGGAAAGGAAACTATCTTAACACAATCTCCAACGAGTCAGCGTTCTAGCCAGCGAATTATCAAAGCATTGGCGCCTTCCATAATCGGAAATAATATAAAATTATATATTCGGGATTTTACTCAAGCGTATACTCAATCAGCCACATTTTTAAATCGTTCGATCCTTGCAAAGCCTCCAAAGGAAATTGTTGCCTCATTCCCTCCTAATACGATTATGGTTGTTCGAAAACCCCTATATTGTATCCCAGAGGCAGGAACCCATTGGTGGGCGACCTATAATAAACACCATCGAGATAGACTAAACATGGAGCCCTCAATATATGATTTATGTTTACTTATTTCAACTGAAGCTAATGTTTTCGGTGTCGTCGGTATGCAAACAGATGATACATTAATGCTGGCCGACGATAAATTTTGTGCTACAGAAGAAAAAGAATTGGTTTCTGCAAAACTTCTAGCCAAATGTTAAGGGACGAAGACGAACGTTCGATGCTCGTAAGTAAAGCCACAATGATAATCTATATTTTCTATGAAGGGCTATCTACAGTTTGGGAAAACTAGTTAAATACTTGGCCACCAGAACAAAGTGATTCCAATTTACTTTGTGATCTGTCCTGAGAGATACTCAGCCATCCTGCCTATGAGGTCATGGTCTCAAGTTCTCAGCGCACGAGCCAATTATGGTCTTGACTAACGTAAGCAAGGCTGGGCTTTAGATCAGCCATAACATAGCGGGCAAAGCCCGTAACA
This sequence comes from Oidium heveae, assembly GCA_003957845.1. NCBI lineage: Eukaryota > Fungi > Ascomycota > Leotiomycetes > Helotiales > Erysiphaceae > Oidium > Oidium heveae. The sequence goes on along the minus strand of QVIK01000665.1, from coordinate 14,843 downwards.
CCAAACCAAAGTTGACTTTATTACCTGTTCAGCCATTAGATTTCAACAGATGTATAATTAGACAAGATGGTAAATCATCGACAAATATCTTCAACAAAAGAACCAAGGCCAAAAGATTAGAAAGTTAGACCCTAACTCAGATTATTTACGAGCTTATGTTGAGCAGCGAGCTCGTGGCGCTTACATCGCTACTATCTGCCAACCAGAAGTGACCTTTGACCTTTCTGTAGCAGCTCAGCACTAGCAACCGTCAACAGATGATGTGATAACCTTAAATAAACGATTAAGATGGCAAATAAACAATCTTAATCGCGGATTAAGTTACGTTCCATTAGATCTTTCAACAGCAAAAATTTTTGTTTTCGTTGATTGATCTTTTGCAAATAATAAAGACCTTAGTTCGCAAATTGGATATGAGATAATAATTGCCAACGAATAAACACGAGATCACAGTTTTGAAATAACTGGTACCCTAATTCACTACAGTTCCACCAAAAGTAAGAGAGTCACTCGTAGTGTTCTAGCTTCTGAGGTTTATGGTATAGTATCTGGAGTCGATATTGCTATATGCATAAACACTACTATTACAAAATACTAGTATATTCTACTATTAGACTTAATTATTTTTAATAGGTTATGCGCTCGGTTCCGCAAAATTGCGTTCCGTGATACAGTAGTTGTTGACTATCCTTTGATCTTAGCAGTACATTTTGAATTGCAAAGTTAGATAGTTCTACCAGACTCCTAGTTAGAGGGGAGCAATTAACATTCAATAAAATACATATAAAACTTAGTACCATTATAATGGATATACAATACACATATCAAGACTCATTTCGAAGACCGGTTCCGGTACTTTGCCGAGATAATTGTAGGACGTGGTTCAAAGAATTTAGGTACTGGATGATAGGAGAAAATATATTTTTTTCAGTTGAGAAGTCTTCAGTTGAATTTGTGGCACTAGATCCGAAAGTGCAAATAATCGATCCCAAAGGAAAAGGAAAAGATGTACCGACGCATGGGTATGCGGCAATGAAAGACGAGCTTGAAAAGGTTGTACCGAGAGATCTTAACGAATTTAAAAAGCAAAAGTGGGAGTCAGCAAAAGCAAAAGTCTTGTTTATGATAAGTAAATACATTGATCAATTCGATAGAGAGCACGTCGAAACTTTTGACACAGCGAAAGACCAATGGGACTCGCTTTATCAAAAATATAACAGAGTAACTGCTATGTCCAAAAGAGAAGACTTGAAGTAGATTACAAGCTTCAAATTTGGGTTTTTAGACGATCAACTATCTGAGATGAGCATATCTTCAGCATGGTCACACCTTGTGTCCACTAGGAGGAAAATGTATGACGCCAACCCTTAAATGGGTGCGACTTTCTCAAGGGAAGTTTTTCTTGACTATTTAATTAGCGGACTTCCACCGGCCTTCAATACCACTCTTTAGTCAGTAGATGCCAATCCCAACCAAGATGTATATGAGATACTAGAAATCCTGGAAAGAAACGAGAAAAGATTTAATCTAAGTGCTCAAGTTGATGCAGCTCACCATACTTTTACAAACAACCGAGCACTAGGTCCACCTCGAAACCGACAAAGAGGAAAAATCTCTCGCACCAAAGTGCTATGCCATTTCTGTGAGCAGAAACACTATAAAAACAAGTGCGAGCTACGTAAGCTGATGATGGCAATGGTTTCTGATTTTCAGCTATCAAAAGCCAGAGAGCAAGACAAAAGTCGCTCAAATAAACGTCACTTAGCTAAAGATAATGCTCTTGCAGCCGATAACCAGATTGAAGACAGCAATTCTAAGTCAGATGATTCACAGAACTCAGTGGATGATGATGATGATGATGATCAAGAGGTAGATTCTTGTCACTTTTCAAATGGTGCATCTCATTCCAGTAAGATACCCGAATCTGACTGGTGCTCTGATTCTGGTTGCACCACACACATGACTGACAACCTTTCCTTGTTTAGGGGCCCTAGGATCAAAGTCAAACGGCGAGCCGTCAAAGTTGGGGGAGGGAACTCATATTCAGGCCAGATGGGCACAGTCGAGATGAAAGTGGCTGGCAAATCTCTGTATTTAAATAATGTCCTTTTTGTCCCAGGACTAGGCGTAAATCTATTGTCAAGCCGTAAACTTTATGCGGAATGGAATTGATTCGGTATATTTAATGACAAATCTATATGGTTTACTAATCGTGAGAACGAATTGATTATCCAAGCAGATGTAAAAAATGGACTTTATTTTGTCTCCCGTATCACGCCTCACCTCCAAGGCTTAAAGGAAATTGCTCTAATTTGTGACTCAACTTCTCCCAAGTCAGAAAACGTTCCAATTTCATTGACGGAGCCTTGCTGCCATATGGCTCATAGTACAGAAGACGAAGCCCAGGAAAATGAATACCTAATAGGAGGTCAGAAACTAGAATTATCACGACGTGAAAAATCTGACTATTATAACCTCATGCACAGACGCTTTGGTCACATGGGTATGAATCAGCTTAAAAACTTGCATAAAGTTACAAAACTTAATAGACCCATTACTATACCTCTAGATAAGGAAATTTGTAGAGTATGTAAACTTACCAAACTAAGGAATAGAACAAATAAGACTCTTAGTCCCTGGAAAGAGTCTATTTTGGCACTGGTATCTATTGACATCGCTGGGCCATTCTTGCCTTCTATAAGAGGTAACACTTGGTTCTGTGAAGTTATTGACAATTCAACCCGCAAAGTGTGGACTCTACTGGGTAAAACAAAATCTGAATTAATGGCTAAATTGGAAAAATCGAAAAATGAAGAAGAACTCGCCACTGGTTTGAAAGTAATGGCAGAAAGGTCTGACAATGCTGCAGAAATACGACAAAATCTTGATGAATGGTCTCGAAAAGGTGTACTACACGAACTTACAATCCCGTATGAAGGGTCACATCAAAATGGTATAGCCGAAAGAAATATCCAACAAGTTAAATCTGGAATTAAATCTTCCTTGAAGGATGCAAACTTGCCACTTGAATTCTGGGATTGGGCAGCTGAGTACAGCACTTATATATGGAATATCATGCCACATGGTCCTGTAGTTGATGGTATTAGACTAACACCAAAAGGAGCTTACGAGGGAACTATTTCCGACATTAATCATGTGAGGCTTTTCGGTTGTGTCTGCTACTCCTATATTAGCCCTAAGTCCTGGCCTGCAGGTACAAAAAGTAAAAACTTGTTGACAGAGGTAGAGAATGTGTATTTGTTGGTCATAATGAGAAAACAACAAATCAGTACTGGGTATATGCTCCAGATCTTGGAAGAGCAGAACTAGCTAAGACCGTTGACTTTGATGAAAAAAGAAAAGGAGGTGACTTAGATTTAAAAATCAGACAGTCTGAAGGAGTCATTTCTCAAGGTTTACCTTCGGAAAACTTCACTTCTAGCGCCCCGCCGACTAGAAATGCTGTCGGACGACCTAGAAAGTCATTAGACCCCTCATTTAAGACTATGCTTCCTCCACTTTCGAACATTTTTAATACTCATACTTCATTTGAAAATTTGAATTTCGAGCCTTCAGCTAGTACTAGTAATAAAGTCTCTGACGAAAACATGGAATGTGATCCCCCTATTGATGTCAATAAAGGTATCCCACTTAAAAATAAGTTCGTTGTTGAGACAAAGGCTACTCCAGAAGGACATATGATAGAGCATGACGATAAAATTCATACCGTAAACCTACCAACGTCTCCAAACAATAAACCCAAGAAATCTAGCCGTGAACCAAATTTATCGCAGTTGCCAAAATTAGAGGATAAACGTACGAGACGCTCTGAAAGAATAAGAAAAAAAAATCAAGTCGAGTGTAAATCTAAGTCAAGCAAAAAGCGTCCAGCAGAGCAATATAGAAAACATGAAAACGTCTCGATATCTGACTCAGACCCTGCCGCGAAAATAACAGACGAAGACTTTAAAGCTCCAAAGCCTGAATCAAAAGAACCTTTACTACAGGTTGAACATGAAAATCTAGATAAAATACATGCTCACACGCCAAAAGATATCCCACAAGACCAAGCCCCTACCTGCAAAATGTCATGATCTACAATCGAGCCAATTTCAGAATCAAGACACTATACCACACATCCGAAACTCAACCACCACTAGAAGTTACTCCAAATGCAAAAGAGTCTGACATTCAATCAAAAGTAGTATCTCTAGCCACACCACACGCTTCTCCAAACTTAATCTCGAGTGCTCCCGAGTTGTCTACCTCTATTGACCTTTCAAAATTAAAGAGAAAATTTGTAGATAGTAATTCTGAAAACTTTCGCGTAGAAAAAAGACTCATAGCATTTATTGCCAATCTTCTTTCCGAGCTAAATACTGAACTAGTATCAGACGAAATAGAAGCTGCTATAATTGTGGGAGAATATCTTGATATACACATCCCTAAGACATATAAAGAGGCAATTAATGATCTTGTACATGGCGAAGAATGGAAGGCAGCAATTACAGAAGAGATCAATTCCCTACAGGCAAACGACACATGGATAGAAGTAATAACCCCAGAGAATGTGAATTTAATCTCAACTAAATGGAGTTTCACCTTAAAGACACATCCTGATGGAACTCTTGAGCGATATAAGGCCCGCCTTGTCGCAAGAGGGTTCTCACAAGTATATGGAGAAGACTTCACAGAAACCTTTGTACCCACTGTCCGTATGGATACCCTTAGGGTATTTCTCGCCACGGTTGCTGCAGAGAACTTAGAATGTAGATAGTACGATATTAAGAATGCCTTCACTGAGGCTACTCTTAAAGAACTTATTTATTTGTCGGCTCCAGCAGGTGTACCCGCCAAGGATGGCTATTGTCTACGTGCGTTGAAAATCCTGTACGGTGTGAAATAAGCTGCACGAGATTGGAATACTGTGTACTCTGATTATCTTCGAGAATTAGGATTCATGCAAAGTCGAGCAGACCACTGCCTTTTTACACACCATAGAGGTATTCTTCTACTCGTTTATGTCGATGATATAGCGGCCGCATCACAAAGTTGTTCCGATCTGGACTGGTTCTATGCCCAACTGATAAAACGATTTAAAACCAAAAATCTGGGGGAGATCTTTAAGATTTTAGGAATGAGAGTTACTCGAAACCGTATGACAAGATAATTATTTTTAGATCAAGAACAGTACTTAGAGAAAGTTCTTAATGGAATGGGCTTACCATTAAAATCAAGTTCTACTGCGAAACCTTAACTAATCCCTATGTCTGGAAAGTATGAAAAACTTGAAAAATAACGCCCTGAAGAAGCTAGAACCAACCGGACAGAATATCAACAGAAGATTGGAAGCTTGATGTTCGCTGCTGTATGTACAAGACCTGATATAGCATTTCATATTGGAAGATTGAGTCAGAAACTACAGGATCCTGTAGAACGTCATAGTAGTGGAGTCAAGGAGATTGGGCGATACTTGCGTACAACTATCAGCCAAACTATTAGATATGGACCTACCAAGCAAACTAAGCTAGATAGTCAAAATACAGACACATCTTCATGTCTCAAACTTTACTCTGATGCAGACTAGGCTAGCATGATAGGGAGAAAAAGCATTTCGGGTCATGTTGCACTACTCTATGGAGGACCTGTATCATGGGGGAGTAAGAGATAGAGATCCGTAGCAACATCTAGCACCGAGTCAGAGTACATCGGTATGGCAACGTGTTGTAAGCAGGGGCAATGGCTTGCCCAAGTTCTCAGGGATATGGGATTTCCTCAATATGTTGGAAAAGATGAGAAACTCGTTGATATGAGAGCAGATAATCAAGGAGCCATAGCATTGGTCAAATACCCTCACCTTCACGAAAGGTCTAAACACATTGATATATCTTATCATTTTATCCGAGAACTTGAAAGAAAACGGTACTTATCTATAAAATATGAACCTACCAGCCAGATGGTAGCAGACGGATTTACAAAACCGCTAGAAAGGACACTTTTCCAAAGATTCAAGGATATGATTGGAATGGAGATTAAGTAGGAGATTGGTAACTAGTAGGAGCATTGAAACCAGTAAGAGATTGAGAACCAGTAGGAGTCTAAGATACATTCTTGATGTAAGATTTCCTGTAATTGCGAAATCTGAGTAGGAGTGTTGAGAATTGTAGCAGATCACTTCTGTTTCAAGTAAGTATATATCGCGTCGGATCAATGTAATTCCGTTCATTGTATAATGTTCCACAGATATAAAATGTAGTATAACTCTTTCCGACACTTACAAAATACTAGTATATTCCGCTATTAGACTTATTATTATTATAATTATTATTAAATTTAGAGCCTATACTGAGTTTATAACTATGAAATGCTATGTTACTATTTATATACTTTACATGTCTTTATACTATTATATGACTTTCGAATAGATATTGAGGACCATGTCCTTGCATATTAGTTTGATAAATGGCATCTAGACGTGGTGTTTACTCTGTGAAATCCCCATTATCTTCTAGACGGTTCAGGTGCCATTTTCTTGTACTGATATTAGTTTCTTCCAAAAATTCCACCGTTTTTTCAATACCACGTACGGTGTGAAAGAGTAATTGGAACGTTAGTGAATTACCATTCAGTTTTTCTTTTAATCTATGTCTTGCATCCTTATATTCTGAGCAGCTAAGTATTAAATGTTCCGGGGTTTCAATGCTTCCGCACCTGCACTGGTTTGTATTGCTATGTCCGAGTTGGTATAAATACTTTTTATTGTAACCGTGACCTAATTTCAACTGAAAAAAGGCACTAGCTATATCCCTCCTAGTCCCTCGTGGAACTAGGGGTTTTGATATAATTTTCCAGTCAAATTTACGGCGATATACTGACCGGGATAGTTTAGGGTTATCATCATTTTTTCGGAGATATTTGATCCATTGTTCTTTTCTCATGTTAGCAATTTTGAATTTAATATATGTAAAGCTCGTCTCATTATTTGGAGGTTCGAGTTTCGATGCTTTTCTGGCAAAAACATCCGCCTGATCATTGCCCCGTATCTGGCTGTGGCCTGGGATCCATGAAATACTGATTTTGGCATCTTTTTCTATAATTTTTTTCGCTGCTGCTATTGCTCTGATTTGACAACCTTGTCCGGGAAGATCCGAGAGCTTTTGCAAGTCTATGTAGGGCTGCTTGATTGTCTGAAAATATACAGAGACTATGTCCTGGCCTTGCTTGAAGACTAGTGTATTCGATTCCTTGGGTAATCCCTTCAAGTCCGCCGTTATAGACCAAGTTGCCGTTTCCAGTGTTTATCGCAAGTTTCTCCATTATAGTGCCTCTCGCTAATAGACTTAATTAGCTTTAATATGTTATGATCTAAAAATAGAGGGTTCCAGTGTCGGTATACATCTAAGTCACGTGTTAGACGCACTAGTAACGCGCGTATGTTTATAAGCATCAGATAGAAAAGTAAATAGAAGAAGGGAGATAGAGTACAGCGAACTGAGACCCTAATCTGTGTGCACATCACCCAAAATTTAACTAACAGATACCTTCTGAGCCCTATCATAATCTCAAGGCATCTAAGATTCCAGAAATTGAACAAGTACTACCGCATCAGGTGTACTATTAGTGGAAACAGGCGAACCAATGTTCTTGGAGACGTCATGATCACCAAAACACATCCTCGACGATGTTACTAGAAGAACTCGGCGACAGTTATCGTGTTAAGACGTTTCGTATAGCGAATTTCCGCACCTTGGGTATATATAATAGTGCCTCAATTGATGCTCTCATAAGTACAACCAGGGAAATTGCAATCGATGCAACCTTTGATATAAAAAATCTAGCTATGAACCTTTTTATCCTGCTTGCCAAGCTTGACAGAACTGAAGTTCCAATGGCTTATGTTTTTGTTAAAAAGATACAATGACCGGAACGGGCTCAGCTGTAATAATGACATGGAATAATTTCTCAGACCTTTACAACAGTTAGGTCTCACACCTTCAATTTTTGGATGTGATAAAGATAGGTCTGACATAAATGCGATCTAGTAGGTCTAGCCATTAGCTAGAGTTCAACTTTATTTCTGGCATGCTAAATGTACTATTGAAACAAAACTTAAGGATTCCACAATGGTGAATTCATTAATTCATTACTAGCGAGGGGAAGCTCAGTCTCTAGTACCTAGTCCTGAAATATTTTGGGGCTCTGACCCAAGTAAAAGCCCTGATCGGAATCATAAGTTGATCAAAATCTTGCAACTATACAGATTACCTCACGTCATTTATTTGGCTCTTACGAGTGTGAGTCTAATAAGATCACCTCGACGTTTCCAGCAAAGAGGAGCAAAGGACGGCTTTTGTTATTTTCGCCCGTCATTTCAACGCACATCCTTTAATCACTGATTAAAATGGCACTTTTCGAGCATCAAAGGTTATTCATCGTGAACTTACCAGTAAGATGTATTCCTGGTTTCACGCAAAAAACTGTTTCAGATCAGGGCGTGTTTATTCCTCAATTGGTATAAGTCTAATCGCAGGATATTGTGTGATTGATCCCATCACATTGACAAGTTTCCTGTTTTGAAGACGACAGTGATCGTTGAATCGCATCAGCGGAGGATGAATCTGGAAATACCAGTTAAGGGGAAAATGAGGTGCCCTTCACCATATCATTTTTGCAGCACTTCTAAGTGCTTCTCATCATCCGAGCCAAAAACGCGTGGCTTTCGAATTACTAGTTGAAAGACTTAGGTGTTAGGTTGCTCAAGCGCCCATAGGTAGCTTGGCCTTTTCTTATAATGTAACAGATACTATGCACTGTTGAGATGCTCCTTGATAGCATTTAATCCAAGAAATTGAAGTAGGAGCATAGCGAATCAGTTTGTCTTACATGTACAGTCTACTAACACTAAAAGACGCAGTCACTACTCGGCAATCTCATCCAGAAATAGCTAAATAATGGCTGCACCTTTTGCAACGAAAATTAGATGTGTAAGACGACTTTATTTATCTGTATTATATTGGAATATCTACTCGTTTTTTATTAAAATACAACTAAATAGTCTCATGGCCATTATACCTACCGTTATAGATATTAATATGGTACATGCTGTTTGAGTGTATAATCCGAATCTCAGATTTACGGGAAACCATTTTAGAGATCTTGAGCTCTCGCTCTTTGCCAGCAATTGTGTATTCGCCTTACATGTCGCAGCAAAGAACAATACTTTTTATTTTAGTACCATCGCGAAATTTCCTTGACCTTGATCTCGCATGACAAGCGATGCTATGGCAAGACACACGGTTTTGATAAAATCTTGTGTGAAGAGAGAATGGAAGCAAGGTCGTTTTCACTGAATTCGTCTCAGTTCATGATTGGAAGGTAAAATCTTGCTCATTTTTCAAAGGAAATTTTCAGCCAAGTATTCCACAGAAAATTTCACTCCTCTCCCACCACTCCTCTTTTAGTCCTTACACCTAGCCTTACTATTTTCCTTATGTAGATCCCAATTTTCTGCGAAAAAACTTTATCTACAGTCTCCGGTTCCTTTTTATAATGGGTATAGTTTTGAGCCTTTTGTGATAAATCTTGTTGTATTATTACTTTGTATTCAAACTCCAAATAATAATTATTAAAAATATACTAACTTAAGCGAACATGATTACATACTATATACTTGAAGATCCACATGAATAGTGCAAGAAAGAAAAAAAGAAAATAAATGCACGGCGGATAGATGGATGCGGCTCCGCAGCCAAAAAAAAAATAATAAATAGATCGGTAGATCTAGCGGACTATTAGTACGATTATCGTTCATACTAGCAGACCTATAAGCATCTGACCAATCGCCCCAGCTTCCTATTTTTACGAAACCATTCAAGTATTACTAATTACTATCAATGGGCTCAGGGGAGTTGGGGGCTCTGTTTGGGATACAAGATCATGTAGTATACCTCTAGCGTATGTACATGATCTGGTAGGTAACCGCAGCAACGATCTGCGACTTACTGTCTCTTTCCATATACCTACCTACCCTTCCCCGAAGACAAGAGAAAAAAGGCCCTTCTCTCTTGGGCCACATTTCATTTTCGCTGGCACATTTAGAAACAATAATCCAAAATTGTAATATACTATTATTCCTTTTCAAGATTTTATTTACAGATGGGACCTTTTTTTTTTTTTTTT
>QVIK01000664.1:0-28736 GCA_003957845.1 Oidium heveae | reverse complement strand
ATATATCCATTGAATCAATCATTTTTTTATCATCTCAATTTCGGTATAAATAATATTTTGAGGTTGAACTTATTAATTGGTTTGTTTATTTCGAAGCACAAGTCTATTTTATTTATTTATTCTATTTAAGGTCCTAGGCATACGCCCTAATGTCCTCTTTGGGTACAANTTGAACTTATTAATTGGTTTGTTTATTTCGAAGCACAAGTCTATTTTATTTATTTATTCTATTTAAGGTCCTAGGCATACGCCCTAATGTCCTCTTTGGGTACAAGACCGGCGGAGCCGGTCGGGATCATGGCCTCAGGCATGCCCTACTCGTTCACGCCCTCTATTTACATGAAATGTAAGGTTTGTAAACATAAAAATGAAAAACTAGAAAAAGAAAATTAAAGATAAGAGAGTAATAAATGATAGGGATATCTCAGCATTTCTCACACCAAGCTATGACCCGCCGTTCCAAAAATTGGCATTTCATTATACACTTTCCTTGCGTCCAGCTGAGGATGAGTTGGATATTTTGCTACCAAAGCAACCTGTGATCCGCGCAAATTCGGTGAATTTCTTGAAGCAATTATGCCCAAGGAGTTTTCTTCTAAAAGAATCTGTATTCATTCCATCTCTGAGTTTACGCATTTGGTTTGCGTGCCGTCGACAACGGATGAAGTGGGTAGGAGTAGTCTCCTGTCCACAGACGCACTCAAGCTTAGCGTCTGTATGCTATAAGCGGCGGTGATAGGCCGCGAAACAAGTCTATTTTGATTTCTACTATAGGCTTTAAGCCTGATTTGTAACATTAAGCGAATTTCTTCTTAATCAATACAATAAACAATTAAAGATGTCAAGAATCTAGAGGGTTCACCGCACGCATTCATAACAGCCCAATTTCCTTCTGCTATGGTACGAATACAACCTATATAATTGTGAAACGATCACACACATAGGTTGCTTCGAATACCGCAGGTATAGCACGTAGTAAACTCGAAGCTGGAGTAGTATAGCAGGAGATATCTTCAGGAAGAGAAAAGAAATCGACGCTGAACTACGGGGAAATGAAAATTTCCCGGTGCGAATCTCTGCCTAGAACCTAAGGCTAGAAAATATGTTCAGGGGTATACCCCTGAAGCGATCTCAAATATAGGTTGCTTTGAATAACCTTGGAATAGTGTACAGGGTTGAATGGTAGAACTGTATGTAGTCTTTCATACAGTCCCACACATTCTCAATTGGATTTAAATCAGGAAAATAAGTAAGTCACTTTGTTGGTGTGATGCACCTCTCTCGAAATTCAACCGCCATAGCTTCACACGAGTGTGCGGGTGCATTTTCCAGCATTGCGGACAACCATGGCTTAAGTCAGATCATGCCATCTATCAATGGTACTATTTTCTCGCAGTAGTTAGCGGAGTTTACTTGTCTCACTCCTTCTCCCAGAAAAGGAAAGGACCATCTTCTGTGCCTGCAAAAGATACCAAAAATATCCCCAAAAGATCTAACCAAGATTCTTCTGCTGTTCCGTGACACAATCGATGTTAAATACTACATCCGTCTGCAATGAAGAGTTAGTCCGAGGTTATCCTGAGTCAATATGTAGGACAAAAAATTTTCGCGTTATCCATATTCTTTTATGGTTAATGCTTTTGACCCAAGATTCATCCGACCAAAGTTTGGACATCCAGCAATCTAAGGTCCAGTCTTTGTAGACCTCTGTCCAGGCTAAGTGCTTCTGTCTATTAACCTCAGATAGAGGTGGCTTTATAAGTGCTGGATGTCGAGCATAACCTCTCTTTAGAAGTTCCCTTGTTGGGACTTTTTAACATACCTCCAAGTGCCTGAAATGACAATGGAGATGTTCAAGCCATGACATCAGACGACCTTCGAGGGCTGATTTAATAAACGTCTCAACGACTTCGATGTCCTTAGAGGAGAGCACTATCGGTCTGCTAGGGGATGCCTTAACTTCAACGTGTGGGACTTGACCTCTATTAATACCGAGATGTTCAGCGATGCGGCTATATGACTGACCTGCATGGCGGAGTGTTTTGACCTGAAAATATTAGTACAGAGAATATTATTTTGCGATTGTACAAATAACCTGAATATGTTGATAAGTTGTTCATCGGGAGGTTCTCGAGGAAGTTTGTGGTGTCTGATGTATCTGTTCGAAAAGGTTAATTATTTGGGGAAATAATCGTATTGATAAATCAATTAATTTAATTTGGCAGTTATCAAGTGCAAGGAGAATTAAGCAAAGATTGTTGTGAAAAGAATGATAAGGATAAGGTAGATAGATAATGTACAGCGTGCCAGCGTGACCATGAATCAACTGATGCCTGAGAGACCAGGTCAAATATTTGGAAATTTTCCGGGTTCAAGACCAGTAGGGTTCAGGGATAAATATACAAGCGAGATTTTAGCGCTATGCCAAACAATACCGTGTAAGTAGGGTAAGCTCAATTACGAATGAATTACTTTCAACTGGATTTATACCCGAATTTTGTGAAATCTTCCATCCGAGAAATTAAATGTGGGTCTTTCAATTTACACAAAGCCGATTCATATGAGATCGGTCCATTACGTCAAACTTTATGCAACGTTTTTACTAAAATGTACAAGTACATAGTAAAATATTGGGAAAGGGAATGTTTATTTGGCCCTCAGTCTATCCCTGCCCAGCCAATGAGCTTTCAAGCTTATCTATGAAACCCATGTCACCGTCCATAATCCTAGTCAGCTTTGGTATAAATTCTTGTTAGCGCATTAACCCCAGTGGCTCAACAACAACCCGGCCGTGGCGCAGAGAAGCTTAACTAATTGACTTCAGGGCAAGTGGGATTTGTTTATATTATTTTCTATAACTAGGAGTATTCTTGCCCGACCCTTCCTCTTTCAAGCTTCATACAAGCCTCAAGCATATCACCAGTAGAAAGTTGAAACCAATTCTTTAAGACTGCATGTGCTACTTCAACTCTTGATGTCGAAACATGACCAAAATGCCTCACATGTCGAGTAAAAGCGTTAACAAACCTCTCCTTACAACGAACCCAAATTGTTGAAAGGTAAGAATAAAATCTTTCTGGATCCAATTCATGCAGTTGCTCAAGCCGTTCATTATATTCACCGATCATTAGTGAGTTTATAAGGGCTTGCCAGTGACCTATGAATTCTTTCCAACTATCTTCTGACCCAAATGACGAGCGGTTTTTAGCGAATATATATATTTTGATATGCCAAATACATAGCAAAGGATTAGAGCGAGGGAAAACTACATTTAAAGGATTCATTGATGCTAGTTCACGATCAGTAACAAAAACCAAGTTATCACAGTTAATACCGTGAGTGACAAAGTATTTCTTTAACTGATTCAATGCCCACGAGTAGAACTCCTCGTTTTAGAATCGTAAAAAGAAATAGAAAGGTGTAAAGGTCTTGCTAGTAGCTAGTACACCTACTCCATGCCACAATGGCATCTGGTATCTATTTGTCTTATACGTGCTATCCATCAGGAAGATCTTGTTTGCCGTAAATTTTCTGATAATTGTTCATGCTGATGTCGGACTGATAAATAAGCCAGTCAATTTATCAGACTGGTCTCGAACTACGGTATGTCAGATATCACGATTCACCAACATGTCATGTAGAGCTTCTACTTGAGTTTTGCCATCCAGCATTTTTCATTTTTTGGACATTTTACTATTTTAGATGTCCAGGTTCATCGAGATATTTTTTGACTTTTGTTCTGTTAGAGCACTTGTAATGTTCTGAGGCCTTGCTCCAATGCTGCTTAATCTATCAACAGTCTCCATTTCGCCTTCTATCGGGGTTCTTGCACTTGGATGTGCAGCTACATTTTCTATAGGCTCATGATTATGTTCCCGAACCACTATTTTTGCCGACCACATATCGCCATATTCATTTTCTCTACATATTTGAGCTTGAAATGGGTAATCTTGTCGCAAAGTCGAAGTATCTCTTATCCGTAATTCACAATTGGCCTTGCCATTGTGGGTAAATTTCAGAATCCTACCTTTTGTCAATCCTCCCGTCCTATTTCCTACGGTATTGGTACGTCGGATTTTTAAACAATACCAATTTCTTGAAGCAAAAGCTTTCTCTACTTCTGTTACCTCCCTAAGTGAGGCATGACAGACATTCATACAATAATCTGAGCGAGTAGCCGTAGAAATATTCAAAAATATAATTCGAAATTAAGATAATTTGTAAATAAAATGTTGTTATTATTATGAATGTGTAATTATATTAACTTTGATGCTCTGAATATGTTTATAGATACTTCGTTTCCTGGCTAACACACTTCCAACAATCTAAGAGAATATATTGTGTGTGAGGGCCAGCGGCAGATGAGTAGGGGTGAAAATGACTGGGATTAAATGGGCACTAACAAGGATTGATTCCAAAATTGACTAGGATGATGAGTGACGACAGGGGTTCGATTGATAAGCTTGAGAGCTCATTGGCTAGACAGTGATAGACTGAGGGCTAGATAAACAAAGCCTGAGGGCCAAATATACATTCCCATTGAGTAATCATTTAGAAACCAAGACTAAAATTATGTTCGGCGGAAACTGAATGAATGTTCGTCTAAGCTTCGGTCCATTTTCTGCGCTTTCTTTTAGTTTGTGCAGACAATGGAGGTTTCCTGTGAGCAGGATAGCGCGGATGGCCTTTCTTTCGAAGCTCACGTTGAATAACCTTTTCACTAATACTTACATGTCTCAATGGGCCAGTTGCGAGATCGTGATATATAAATGTCCGATTGACCGAAGACGACTTGATGAGATTTTCTATTTCGTCGACATTCTCGGAAGAAAGAATTATGAAACGGCCTTTAACTTTTTTCTTGGGGGGGTGTGACTTTTTCCCGGGCCAAGTGCGTGGTTTACTTGTTTCAGAGATATCATAAGCTGATCATCGATTTGTTGGTAAGTTTTGATACCATCGCGGAGCCCATAAACCTGATGAAATCATTAAGTGTCTATGTGTGATTCACAAGACTTAACTTAAACTCATCAATAGTGACTGATCTCGGAATAAATGCTTCTGTTAAAGTGTAGATGGTAAGATCTGTAGATTCAATCCTTTACTATTAAGCACGAAACTAGCGGCCTGCAGCAAGATTTACTTGAACAAGTTTTAAAAATTTAATTGTTTGATAAATTCATAGCTTAGACTTCAATAATTCTTACGTTAAACTGTGACATTAATAAGGCAGCTGTATGATCGGTAGTTAGGATTGAAACAAAATTTAGCTACGGCAAGTCGAGAACAAGCAGTGTAAGAGTTATGAAAATAAGAGGGAGGGAGTATATTTATGCACATATTAATCTTTTGATTCAGGCTTGAAATATTATTTTGTTTTGCTAGCTTAGCACTAGCAACGGGTAATCCCTGAAACATGACTAATCAATGTTATGACCCTTGTTGAATTTCTTCTCTGACTTGTTATTTCTTGATGTTTCCTGATGTCATAGTGAACCATCTTATTCTTGTCAGAGGAACTAATGCGGGGGTTGCTCACTTCGTGAAGAACTTACCCTGTGGTCACGGTAGAAATCGTAAATGGGTCCATGTGGGGGCATTTATCGCTTCAGGGATAATAGCCTGCAAGTGCGGAGCTAGTAAATCCTAATAATATTTTAAGCTTCGATCATTAGTTCAAAATATACACAATTAATTTTCCATAAAATCTCATAACTTTCACTATTTATCCTTACCGTCGCACATTTACTCAGTAATAACTAACTACCTTCACCCTAATTAGTAGCTTTGTCACTGCCATAAATTTTATCCTGACATGATAGATAAATAATAATTGTTGAATATCTACATTTATTGAGTTGTCAAATCTTATATATTTATTCTCAAGGTCGATCTTTCAGTAGGCAGAGATTGCATTTCGGAACTAATTATTTGCGCAGATGAATTCTTCTCAGATCTCACCTTCTACACCACAAAAGAAGCATTTGTCTAGGGACCAGTCTCTTTTAGTAAGCTTGAGACTGAAAAATCACGAGTTGGTACTAATGGATTCCTTCACATATTCAAAGGAAAGATTGTTTGGCTCTTGTTCGATTCCTGTCACAATATCTCACAATTCACACTTCTCTAGGTTGTCCTGCATGTGAGCTATCCACAGATTCCAATCTTCTCCGTCCAGTTTGTCAAAACCATTAAAAAGAGATAAAACATCTTGAGGTTTAGTATTTATTTCCATGTTACTTGAAAAACTGGAGGTTTGATTTATGGCAGGTCTAATGCTAAGGGGCGTACTTTGTATCGATGGATTAATATATATTGCTGATCTAGTATTACGGGTTATACCTTTTGAGGTAGCATTGGCTGCTCCAATGCAAGAAGGTATCACGTGATTCGTATCAACTCGGGGGGAGAAGTGTTGAGGTGGAGGTTCCAGAAAAGGGGTAACTAAAGGGTAAACTGTTGAATAAGTAGATCTTGTATATATAGTTTAGAAAGGGACTCAAGTCCCTCCTGTAGATTCTTCTAATTAACTGATTTTATACTGGACTTGCTCTGTTGTTTACAAAACCAACTGATCCGGCGACATCTAGGTATCGTTTCCGGTAACCCTATATTGGTTTTTATTTCTAGACGCTTAGATATATTTTTGTATTCGAAGCTCCACACTGTTTTCTAAGATGCTTCTTTTGAGCTGGCCCATTCTGAAGGGAACTTAAGACTTGAAGTGCTTATGAACTTTCCTCTACGTTTTGTCATCCCAGAGGATATCTTTTCTTCGGGGTTCTTTTCTACACTTCTTATTTTTTCAATTTGCTCGTTTGTGAGCTCATCTACGCATACATGCCTCGAATCGATAAATTTCCCAAGCTGAGTTGCGATTCTAGATAGTCCGAAAAGCATTCGAATTTTGTTTTGAAAAAAATCTTAAAAAAAAAATTTTAATATAGAAGAGTTACAGAAGGAATTCGTCTAGTGCTGATGACGTGATGACGTAATAAAATTTGATAAAATGATATTCAATTATAAGTAGAGATAGGGCTTTTGATTTAGCCAGCAGTAAGATTTCTATGAAAAACCATAGAATCCAATAATAACACAACTGTCTTTCTAGACCATTCTAATATAATTTTCTATCGAAGTTGCATTAACCTTGATTTAAGCCTTAGGATTGTAATCGATGTGGAATCCAAATATCCAATCTATCCTTTCATCTAAATTAGAGTGAACGTTTCGCACAATTCATAATTATTGATTTAATTAGTTGAAATTAATAATTCCAACGTACTATATCTCGTACATGCGATGTATCTTGACTTGGTGAGTGGTGGCGCTTTTAACTTGCTATTGGGGCTACTTCAATCCATCTTGTCATTATTCGATTATATAACATATTATTATGTATTGGATATCTGTCCACTATTTCAAGCTCCCCTGATCTTCTTCGTAGTCTAAATTTCCTATGCCTTCTGATGAATGTGACACTTGGTCGTCTTGTAGACCATAATGTCATACCTTCATATCCAAAGTTTTGTCGTTTAGATCCTGAATTATTCTATGCCTGTGCCCAGTAATCTTCTGATGTCCGTGGCACTTCCTTCATTAGAGATGGTACATCTTTACTTGGGATTTAAGATGGTTGATGCTCTTCCGACTAATGTCATTGATTCTCCCCCTCAAACTCATGTGAAGTTTGATTATAATGAAGAGGAATGTTCAATGACCTGATGACTTCATGATATTCTTGTATTACTTATACTTTGCAACTATTATGTTGATGACTAATAAGATACCTATTTGGGAATGGCGTTAGGAAAGGGGATTATTTATGTATATAAGCTCCCTCCTTCTGGTAAGAAAGGGACAACTTGAATTTTATGTTACTTTATAATTATTGCTACTGCTATAACAAGCTTGTGATATTTAAATCCACCTGAGTATTCCGACAAGGAATGATATTGGACTATCTTTTTCTTAATTTATCATGCCTTTCTGAATTATACAATATACAAGATAACATACTGAGAATTATCTGAAAGTTCAGAGCCCGGTTTGCACTAGTCCAGTGTGAAAGAGGTTTTTTTTTATCAAAAGAGTAGAATTGATCCCGAAAACTTCATCCTCAATAAATCTCACATGAGTACAACTCCCTATCTATCTCCACTTTTGCTGAGATGACCAGTGAGGATGGTATCTCAAATAGTTTATGCCGATATTTCTTTAAAATCCAAAAATATACCATCTTTTTTCCACTATAATTTTGAATTTTCCGGATTTTTGCTTGACCGACTTATAAGCTCTACAGCCAAAGCGAGGCAGATATTTAAAGTCGATTTTTTCATTATAGGGCTGATTCAAATCATCTAAAAAATCGACGATTGGTACTTTCTTTTTGCGTAGGTAGTGTAATCTGTTAAAAATAAAATATGTATGCTCAACCGCCCAAGGCCAAAAGCAAGGAGGCATACCAGCATCAATTAACATAGATTGTGCTATTTATAAAATTCAATATTGCTGTGTGAATATCTACATAGCTCACAACGCTTATTCAGATCATTTCTATTCAGTTTCTTAGTCATGTTGGCTTTAGGTCCACTCAATACCATAGCTCTGCTTGGTAATCCATTTGTTCCAGCTGCAGCTTAGCACAATGTTGATATATTGTCTCCAGGGATACAAATTGATTTGAACTATCGAAAACCTTTGTTTTCCGCCAGGTTAATCGTCATTCGATAGATTCAGTACCAATTATGAAGAGATTACTAGCGACACCATGTGGAATGACAAAAAAATTTGCAGATTCAACTTTGGGGCTGTAGGGAACTATTGATTACACAGAACTGTATATAATCAAATAATTTTGCATGAACTTATCGCAATAAGCCTCGGCTGTTCTTGAAAACTTGGTGTTCAAGAGGTTTCTCATCGCTGGTTGATAGGACACAGTGGCACCCTCTTCCCGAGACTTCGCAACGTGGTCGAAAAACTATTTAGCTGTCATTTTTTTCACTGATTATGGTAGAACAGTTTTGCTCATCCTAGTTATGAGAACGTCTTTGGCAGCCATTTTGCTCTCTATTCATTCAGTCTACTCTTTTTCAAAGCTTACGAGTGCATATCAATGCTGTTCTTCAGTCAATTTACTGGACGGGTAGCTGGTTTTGTTACTTCTATGTCATGGAAGATCTGACCAAGACATCTTTTCTTAACTAGTGCCGCTTCCATGTTTACTTCCCAGCGAGTAAAAATAGTACATGGACCAAGTATGACTAGATTTTCGTCTCTAACCACGATTCACTCTCTCGATTGAGAGTAAGTGTTAATTATATAGCCACAGAGAAGTAGCCCGGGCTCATAACCTATTGTTATAGAGCGATCATTTAGGAGAGTGAGAACTTACCTCGATTGAGGTTATGACTTTTGGAGCTTACCTCTGTGCCTTAAGTTCCAATTAATATGCGGCAAGTAAAGGAAAAGGAAAAGGGAATGAGAAAAAATTTAACTGAGAAAATAGCCGTCGCAACATCCCGAATTGTTCTTAGCAAAGCTATAAACACAGAAATGAATAGAGGTAGATCTACCCAACACCCCTCAGATTAGCGACAAAATCTAGGCAGCGGTGGCTCGTAGAGGCTAGAAGAAAGTTCACGTAGCCAACAGTATCAAAACGCAAATATCAGCAGGAAATAAAAATGCACCAAAAGTATTAAATAAAGACAACTCCAATATCCCAGTTTCAGACAAAAGACTATCTGTTCTTCTTCTGTAGGAACATGAATATAGGAAACTATCGCCTGCAAGTATCAGTGAGGCTGTGGCCAAAAAACTCGCAATTTTACCAATATTGATTGGAAAAATAAAGCCAGAATACTCAGGATTTGCCTTAAGCCTTTCCAGTACAGAAGCACGCGATAAAATTCCTGACGCAGGAAATGGGCTCTTTTTGTCAGGAGCGAAACTTGAAGAGGCCACCAACTGGGTGTCAGTGATAGCACTAATAGTTCTAGCGTCTATTCGTAAGGAGCAAGGAGAGATCGAAATAACCAAAATTATTCTTGCTGATGAGATGGAAAGAGTCTACTTTGTGCGACCAGCCCACTTGAGACTATACGGACGAAAAAAAGCTGAAGCACCATATCGCACTTATATAGCATTTTTTTCAAGAGCTCCAAGCAGTAGCTACAAGATATTTAACGAATCTGGAGTTGCAAGGCCATTTAAAAAACAACAACCGCTTGATTTCTATAAAAGATGTAATGGCCACCATCCAACCAAAAAATGCTCTAGGGCACCATCGTGTGGATATTGTGACTCAGCAAACTACTATGAAGACATATGTATGGCTGTCACTAAGTGCAGAAATTGCGGTGGTCCCCATCGCTCTGATAGTCGAAGGTGTCTTGCGCGCCCAACTCGCTCGGGTTCGGGTACTCCCACTAAAGAACAGATGAAGATATTTCGTCAGGCTGGAGGAAGAGAAGTTCAAGTAGTGTTACGAGCCAAAGCTGTAGAAGAACCAGTGGCCTCCACCCAAAATGTTGATCTAACAAGCATTCCATCATCAAATATTAATGTCAACAATAATAACTCACCAGCATTTCCCGTCGTAAATTTGACGTGTAACACGATGCATTTATGAAGGACAGCTCACAGGGCTGCTAACCCCTCCAGGACGTGTTGAATTTTATGTCTATTAACGTGGGAAGGGGGAGGGGAGGCCTACACAAGACATTGCGTTAGCTCGCGCGCTTGAGTTGAGAATAGATATCTTTTTGATATAAGAGCCATGATGGTCTGACCGCACCAAGACTCACCCATAATTTCAACTTGGTGTATTGGGCCTGACAACCTGGAGCCAACCGCTTCTATGGACAAGGGGAGGAGGTTGAAAATAGGCCGAAAAGCATATCTTACTTGTCCTATAGTGGGAGAACCGACACATCGTGCCGGGAACACACTAGAATCAGCGTGGATAAATGTTAAATAGGCAGTTGCTTGGGTTGGAATGGGGAAGTGTATGACCAGCGATCATCTTCCAATTTGCGGTTATATGCCCAATCCTAAAAACTCAACCGTCACTAGGTCTGACACCAATGGAAAGCTCCAAGTTTCAAAGGCAAATATACCTCAATTTTCCTGGATACTGGCACAATGACTGCCGCCACTCATATGATTAAATACACTAGAATAGACCGAAAATTTTGCTTAAGATATTTTTCGGGCATTAGAGAATGCATTGAAAGCAGTTGGAAAACGTCCAAATAAACAAAGTGAAAAAAGCGCACCGTGGTGGTCACAGAAATGTAAGTTGGCACATTTAGAGTCCCAAGATGCAGTAGAAGAACCTAAAAGTTACATACGAGTGAAGGCATTTAGGAACACATTTGTCTCAGCCAAAAGAGAGCACTGGAAAAGAAAAGCAGAAGACATGAGAACCCCTCGGGATGCTTTCAAACTCATACGGTGGGGGGCTCCTCATCATGCTAGAATCATTCCTCCTCTAAGGCATCGGGGGTAATTCATATCTAACCAAGCTGAATGGGCACCAATTCTACGAGATTGCCTCCTAGCACGATTTTTGGCATCTGATGTCATTACTCATTGTGTATTGTCTCGTTCAAACACTATGTGTCTTCATGGTGTGGGAAAGCACAAAAGCTAGCTAAGCATATGCGACGTCTTAACTATGTTAAAAGAGGAGCTGCCCCAAAAGCTCTAATATCTGCTGTAAAATCATGTGTGTTACTAGTAGCAACCTATGGAGCGTAAGTGTGGTGGCCAGGCTTGTCTCATCAATCTATATTGGGAGCCAATAGACCACCTACATCATTTTACTTTAAGCTAATGGACGAAGTCATAATTAAGATATTAAGAGTTGCTCTACCCGTGTGAAGAACTACTTCAAACGTAGTCTTGCACCGGGAAGGAGGTATTCCTCCAGCTCACATACTCTTAGAAGGGTATCATCTACGACTTGCGGTTCGCCTTAATTCACTCGATGAATGCCATCCTCTCACAATAAAAGCGAGTGTGTGTCCTAATGTGGGCACCTTAAAATTTAAAGAAAAACCAGACTTCCAAAGAAGCCTAAAATACAAATGTCTCGTATTCAGCGCGCTTATCATCAACTGCCTCAAGCGGAAGCTTCGGAGCCACTGTTAGCCCCAGTCTACTCTGAAATGCTTGGATCAAAAGCAAACGGAGTTTTAAATCACGAGATATGGGTAAACAAAATTGCTCCTACAGATATCTGGACTACTCTGATGGGTGATCAGAGGGTGCTGGACGATCATCTTGGGAGCTTACCTTAAAATTTAGGGGGATAATCTTTAAAAAGGAACATGGAGTATTATACGGTGGAGAGGTCTATGATGCAGAGATCTGTGATACGGCCATTGCGCTTCGTGAAGCTTTTTCCATGAGAAACAATGGCGAAAAGATATATTTACTTCTCGATAATCAGGCCGCAGTGATAGCTTTAACTACTGGTTAATTAACATCCAATATTTGACTAACAAGGATTTTTCATTTTTTAGCGAAATCTGCAGACGCAGAGTTGGTTGGTGCCAGGTCACTCCAAAATTAGTGGAAATGAAAAAGCAGAAGCAGATGTGGAAGCTCGCACCGCTTTCAAAGATTTGCTTAAAAAGACATAACCATCTAAATTATTTTATCTTGGCATACTTACGTCGGCTCACGCAGCAGTATCGACAACAGTTGGTTGAAAAATGGTGTTCTGACGTTTGTCCTCCTAGATACCAAGACCTGGATTTGAAAATGCATCGGAGGAAGCCACCCAATTTATATTTAATCTCGGCGGCTACTTCATAGATTAATAGCTACCAGAACTGGGTATGATGACTGTTCGGCATACCATCGCTGCTTAAAATATTTAGACGCCGAACTTAAATGCGTCTGTGGACAGGAGATTACTCCTACACATTTTGTTAATTGTCGAAAGTACGCACATCAAGGGCATAAACCTCGAAATGGTGTGTTGTAACCATAGACAACTCTATAGAAGGCAAATACTAGGGCATAAATGCTTGAAGAAATTTTCTGAATTCTCAAAGGTTACAAGTTGCTCTAGTAACTAACCAAATCACTAATCCTCAGCTGGACGCGAGGAGGGTACATTTTAGAATGCCAACACTTGGAATGGCGGATTAGAGCTTGGTGTGAGGAATGCTGAGATAACCCCTTCATTTATAACTTTCTTTTCCTTTTCTTATTTTTCATAATTACGTTTACAAATTCTACGTTTCATGTAAATAGCGGGCGTGAAAGAGTAGTAGGGCATGCCTGAGACCATGATCCCGACCGGCTCCGCCTGTCTTATAGCCAAAGTGAGCATTAGGGCGTGCGCATAGGACCTTAAATAGAATAAAAAGTACATGGACCATCTCATGACGTCATTTGTGGGGTAAGAATTAGCAAAGCAGGGACGTATATTAGCGAGCCAATTAAAAAAGTGTTGCCAAATCTAAGAAGATTTTTGGAGCTTAAATCTAAGTGGATTTCAGCCTTGCTACTCAGCCAATAGAAGGATTTAATAAAAAGGAACTCACAATATGACGTTGTCGGATTGACAATAACTAAGAGCAGTAGCCCAAAAGTAGTGAAGCGCGGTCGATGTTAATTGTCTACTCACCAACAGTCTTATGTGTGTCCCGCACTCTTGTCCCCTGTTTTAGAATCGTTATATTCGCATTCTGGTTTTTTACATATCAATTCATGAAAGTAAGTAACAAATACATGTGCCATTGCCTACTTGATTTAACTTAAATCCAAGAATATATTACCGAACTTTCGGTAACTAAATGAACAAAAAAATTGCCACGATGAAGAACGAGCGTGCACTCCAGCCTACAAAGGCTTGAGCTCTATTTACCTATACTATACCCCAAAAAAAAAAAAAAAATTAATTTCGAATCAAAATACGTTGTTAACTATATACTCAAAGACCTCTCTTCTCACAGCACGTCAAATCCATATCTTTTATAACGATTCCAGCGTTATATAAAAGTTTTACGAACCTGGGATAATAATGGGGCAAAAAAAATTTTAAATCTTGTGTTCTATTATGGGGTAAAGTCTCGAATTTGTAAAAGCTCCGATAAAACCCCCCTTGCTAGCATCCCAAAATAAAATAAAAAAACGAGTAAGTGACAAATGATATATGTAAGGTGGAAAGCCGGCCCGAAGTTGCTGCGAGAGTATCGAAAAAACAAGATTTCGGCTATCAATTCTTTTATTTTTTTTTATTTTTTTTTCCTTTGGCTACATTAAGTAAAATTTGAAAAAAAGGAAAAAAATATATATACATGTGTGTGTGTGTGTGTGTGTGTGGCAGTAACAGCCCAAGAAGAGACACTTCTCTGCTTGAGCACGAATCCTTGGATCTACCTTTGGGGTTCAGACGTATCTTACCCTGAGAACGTCTTTATTCTATACATTCAGCTCCAAAATCGGAATAGGAAATAATGGGAACAACACCTTTTTATATATGGGAAAGTTATCTATCTAAATAGACCACGAATCCGTTTCAACCGGTTGATTCACAATTTCTTAAAGGCCTTTCATGTGGAGCTGGGACAACAAGAAACATATATGGTACTTGTAAGATACTAGAATGAGCGTGTCTACTACACTGCTTCAAGAGGAATATATAAGTAGTTATTGATTTTTTCAAAAGTCGAACAATCTTGAAAACTTCTATTTCAATCGGTGACAAGAACAAGAAGATGCTGATTTGCAAGAAAATTTTAAAATAGAGCTTTTTAAACTTCTTAATAGCTTTATTACTTTCTACTGTATGATAATTGTTTTATACATTTTAAAAAAAAAAAAAAAAAAAAAAAAAAAAATTGTAGCAAGTTGTTAAGTGTTCGAGAGCCTAATTCGTTGAATTGACTTTAGATATAAGAGGAACTCATATTCCTCAATGACCTGGGCTAAAATATAGAAATGCTCTCCTCCCACTGCATTCACGATGATACGTACTAATCATGCTTGAAGTTGTTAGACAAAGTAAAGCGTATTTTCTAAATTCACGTGCTTTGTTTGTCAGAAAACGAGTTGATTGTACGAATGCACGGACCAGCCATATGGCTCTGATGCAAGGCTGAAAGCTACTTAGATCTAAGCTTAGATCAAAATCTACTTGGATAAATAGTTAGACACAAAGTGATATGAGCAAATTTCTTCATATTCATCTTTAGCTTTTAATGAATTGTCATCAAAACT
This sequence comes from Oidium heveae, assembly GCA_003957845.1. NCBI lineage: Eukaryota > Fungi > Ascomycota > Leotiomycetes > Helotiales > Erysiphaceae > Oidium > Oidium heveae. The sequence continues at coordinate 13,493 of QVIK01000664.1, read as the reverse complement.
TCCAATGCCTTGTTACCCCAAATTTACCCCTGTAACTGAATTTGTAATGGAAAAAGTTATGTTTATTTAAATAAGGGTCGCTAACTCATTTTTGAACTTCCTAATGATGACGACGAACAACCCAATTCGTCAGATAGTAAATCATAATTAGGTATATATAGCACCGTAACAAATGAAAGTGTGGTTACTGGCCCTGTACCCCATAATGTACTCCATATCCAAGATTTAAGCCATCTCGGTAAACTCTTTTTTAAACCGATCCATGTCCCTGTACAATTACTTTTTAAAATCTCATTTCTCATTCAATCATTATTTTCGTCTGATCATTTTCTGCAATTTTTGCCGTCAATTACCTTAAATAATAGAAATTTCTCTTAAATCTTACAGTACCTCTGTAGTGGGAGAAATAGTGTCATCACATGTATTTTGATTTAAAGTTGATCAAGTCATGGGAAAGGATTCCATCATTTGGAGACCTGGAAGCATATTGGCGAAATCAAAGCCGGAATTATTTTCTCCAGAAAATAACTTATCTTCATTTGAACTCAATGAATCTTGATCGGAAACACAAAATTCGTCGTTACCACTGATACTATTATACTGGTTCTGAGATAATGATGGTCTCCGTATTTTCGTACCATCTCTATCGGTATTAAAAGACTTTGAATATGATTTATTATCATCTAATAGAGGACGAAGGTGCCAAATGTACTGTGTGCCAAGTGAGGACTCATTTCTCATGTAATCTTTCTTTTTTGAGAGGATAGGATTAAGCATTTCATTACTCATATTTTTGGGCAGGCTCCTAGGCTTCTGAAAGCTATTCTTTGGATTTTCAGTTACTATAACTCTCTCGCGAGCGGATGCGAAAACTGGAAAATCAGCAGAATCATATTTGGTTGCGCCAGATTTAGTTTGAATTTCCTGAAAAGAAATACTTTCGTCATGATCCATTGACCGATTTCGATCAAAACGAATAGTAGGTGCCTCGGCCGGTGAGTAATTTGGAGATTTTAGTGGAATTTCATGTTTTAGATACGGTAGAGGAGACTCTTGGCGGAGTCCACTTTCATCAAGCGGGCGATGTGATGATAACACCTCATTATCCTTTGATTCTAGATTATTTGTATTAATAAATAACACATGGCGCCTTGGAGGAATTTTTATAGAGTCTTGCTTCATGGAGCATCTTCTCTGACCATTATCACGAATTTTAGGCTCAAGATTATCTAAGTCATTTCTCTCTGATGTATCATCAGTCTTTGAGTTTTCCTTTTTGTTAGAAGCTATTAACCGAGAATTAGTATCCTCACTCTGCATTTGATAAGAAAAAGGGTATTACCAGTTTGGTTTTCTTCCGTAATTTTGCCATCAGCTCTATTTTCATTATCATGGACCGCTTTTCTGAAATTATTTTGATTTAACTCATTGGTAATAATTAGCAAAGGAGTATTATGAAGACTTGGATTCGATCTTTTTATAGCAAGGCTGTCACTACAAGGTGTATGCTGTGGGTTTTGCCTGCAGCTAAAGCTTTCTTCGTCTAAGAGCGAAGGAATTCGTCGAGAAACTGCTGCAGAGAGCGTGTGTCTTTTAGATCTTTGATACTTTATTTGTGAATCTAAGCTTTCCTTGGATCCAGGAGCCGAATGGCCTTCAGATGAATTTGGTGAACTATGGACTCGACTGTGCGAGGATAGTGAGCTATGTAGGTTTTTCAATAAAATAGTATCATATTTTGGCATTTCATCATCATTAAATGTACATAGCTGTGGTTTTGGTTGTGATAATTTTGATAGAGAATGTGATCGTGTTCGATCATACAAAGCACTTGACTTACGTGGTCGATAAAATTCGTTTGAGGAACTAAGTAAGGATCGAAGAGGATGTGAATGCGGATAAGACAATTTATTCACCTGATTATCACTCACATGTGATTTGTTAATTTCACTCTTACAAGGCGGTGGAGTTGATGCGCGAGTTGACTCAGTATCAGTCATACCAACAGCTCTTTTATTAGCAAGGTGAATCTCTTTTAGTAATTTAAGCTCGGGGCTATCTATGAGTGGACGAGGTTCTTGCGGGGTATCCGTACACTCCACTAATAGCTCTGATAATTCCGGTGGCATATTTCGATCGGCAACATCCTCTCCATAACTGCGGGATCCACTAGCTTGCACTCGATCTTGAATTAGTGTTTCCGAGGGGTGTATTAAAGAGTGTGCATCAAGTAAGTCAACGTGATGAAGTCTGGGCATAGGGTTGGATTCATTTGGTAGCGAGTCAAGGTAGCGAAGCTTCTTCTGTAGACTTGAAGGGGTATATCCTGTTGATGGTCTTTGTATGGTACTGGATACAAATGAAGTCGAAGTCGTAGGTCTACTCCATCTTACGTCTTTCTCCCATGACCTCCTTCTATGTATCTGCTTCCAATTTTTTTGACAGGTTGATGTCGTGCTCTGAGTTTCAATCTTATAAAGTATGTGAGGTGTATCAGTGATAAATGTTGTGCTGGATTCTGTTGTTGATCCGGCTGATGTAGTCATTCGTCTTTCAACATTACGTCGTGCTTTAGCAGCCTGGATTGCCTTACTACTCAATGACTTTGGACCATTTCCTAAGAGCGGATGCTGTCCTTTAATCGGAGGACATGAAGGCTCTGAGGCATCGTAAGAATAGCCTTGGGTCTTCTGACTGCTTTTCTTGGCCGTGGAGATAGAAAATAGAGCCTTGAAGATCATCCCTATTACCCAATCTATCTAGGTAGCGAAGTTCCGAGTTTTCGGATCGAGGTGATGTGAAATAAGAATCTCAGTCAGAAAGCCAAGGCTAGTTTGTTACGTTACTGGCCGAAGTCAGCGATTAATATATGCGATAACAGTTAGTTTGGTATACACAAGAGCGGCCCTTCGTCCTTGACCAAGGACCCTTCTCATTTGCGGTGTCGCTACCTGTGCATGATGAAAACGGGAGAGTGGGGTATTTGTTTTTAATCTACTAACCCTTGAGAACTCCAAGCGTAGCATTTCTACTGTAGGCATTTGAAACTTTCTCCCCGTTCTTGCGCCGCAGCAGTAGCAGCGATTGCAGCAGCGAATTACATAAGCCTCAGATCATGCCACAGCACAATTGGGCAATTATTACTTTTCCATCGCATTCTACTATGCAGAAATTAACAAAACAATACACATCTCGAAGACAACCAAGACAATCAGCAACCTCTGTATAAGAGACCGACAACTCGAAGATGCATCAAGCATCTAACATTGTCGTCGATTGAGCTTAATGCGTAATGTGATCGACTGCATCATGTCAGCAAGTTACTTGGGAGCTGGACTGATTGGCTAACGAATTAAGACAATTAAACGGTATTTGATTTTGATTCGTCACACATTATCGTTGGTCACAGTAGCGCTCGGAATCCACATTTTAATTGTTAAAATTTAATCGGAACGTAGTGTCAAAGTTGAATCAAAGAAAGTCTAATTAATTCGAACAACTGAAACTAGACTCATATTTTTATCACTCACTCAATCGTCTAGATATTCATCTACATTACTGCATACCCAGCAATTTTAATTTCAATCTTTTAGTGAAATAATATAGCTTAATGCGACTAATTGACTACGGCTTACACTGTTTCCTCGGCGCAATCGAAATTACCAACAAGCGTTCTACAAAAATGTTATTTAAATATCTTCCACATCTCTCCTACAAAGTATAAATGTAGACGCTTACACACCAACAAGGAAATGGCCTGGCCAGCAAAAGCGAGTCTTCATTTATCCACTTTGTTTTTGGCGTGTGTCCTAAACTAAAACCTTACCCATCCGGCCTACAGTTTAGGTTGTTTGCCTCCTGCCTAGTGTCAAATTAATCAAGGTTTATGTGAGTTTTGGTACTTGGCTCGTGGAACAAAAGGGTAGCGAGCGCTGAGACGCAGGAAATAGATGGTATTTCAAAATTAAAATTTATGAATTTAAAGCGCGATTTGAGAAATTGTGTTGGCAGGGAAACGTAAGCAAATTTCAGGGTTTGAAACTAGTCAATGAAGGTTTTGCGGGATCAAACGCATGGTCCAGAAGTTCGTAATAATACATACACGTTAATGCGATTAACTCGTCCTAATTTGCAAATTTGGAGTTTTCTCATCTTCTTTTCTACTTAGCGTAATTCTAGAACGGTAAAAGGAAGTCTAAAGCATCAATTAAGTCGAGGATTATGCCTGTTCACAAGAGTGACTCCTAAAAAGATATTTTGATCCGGGCCTATCGCCCAAGTAAGGTCCGGGCACCTACGAGACTGCTCGCATTTTGAGACAGGAGGTAGTTTCGTTGTAATCGAACTACATTTCGCACGGTGGTTATTAACGGAATGATAGAGGAGGCGTATTTGGATAACCCGTGGCTTTAATTTCTTGAAAGGTTATTTACGGCTGAGGATTGTCCATTCGTAATGAAAAAAAGCACTTGTTTTTTGTGGTTGCTAGCATCTACAATTCAAAAATTTAGGCGCGAGTGTATCCTACCAACGCACTGTCAGTGTATTTTAGCGGAATTACTAATGTGATCAAAATCAAGTCAATTTTCCTATCTAAATTTAGCCGGGAAAAGCATCGGATGGCATTGTAGCATACCGTCAGGGCCCTTCTAATAAGAGTCTGGGTCGTCTTGGCACTTATCCCACTCGAAACAGGAGATGGTTGCTTCGAACCTGACAGACACAGCCACATTTCGCGCGGTGAGTGTTTACAGGAAGGTGGAGACAAGTCTGGATAATCGAGGGCTCGTAGTTTCATAGAGTGGATGATAACGTATAAGGGGAGATCGTTTGTGAGGAAAAAGCGATTGTATTTTACAGCGGCATCTACAAATCGAATTTGAGGCATGAGTGTACCTAATGAGAAGTTGAATCGTCTAACTTGTAAGTAGACACTGTTGTCGTTGTATCATAGTCTGTAAACTATATACACAATAGATGATAGAAAAATAGTTGAGTAAAGAGATTTTTATTTTAGCTTTTTTCTGGCTCTGTATTTCTTGCGAATCCTGCTATATGAATCTTTGTGTAAAATTATTATTTTCCTTTTTGCAATAGTATGTTTATATTTTTATAATATGTTCATCTTCCAAGGAGGACAGATGGCCGAGCTGGGTATGGCGCCAGGTTAAGGTACCTTAACATTAATTCCTGGTCACGAAAGTGGCGTGGGTTCGAGTCCCACTCTGTTCAATCCTTTTTGGAACAGGAATTTTCACCGTTTCTTATGGTGACATTACTGGCTTGCCTATGAAAAGTAATATTTAAACAGCTGCTCTTTGTATAACCCATTTGTGCTATTTGTAAGCTGACTCCTGAAATCACCCATTCTGGTTCGCCATTAGGTCATATATTAATTAATAAGAAAAAAAGATGAAAGACAAAAAGACAATCACTTCCACAGCTGCTTTGACGCATGTCAAACAACGTGTTATACAGCATCATGGTTTTACAAGCTTCACAAGCTACCTTAGAATAATCGAGATTTATTTGCAAAAGCTTTAAGTTATTCAGTCAGTCAGTCACTCACTCACTCATGTTCCCCCCAAAAAAACACAAGCCGATTCTGAAATCTACAAACTTTGACTCAAAGGCGTTCATGGCTTTACGCCCAAGAACAAAGACAGGCTTTAGTAAGACATCTTCTATACGCACTGACTGCAAGTTGCAGGCAGCTGTCGTATCCCCGGCATTGATAATATAGGGGATGGGGAGGGGAACGAACGTCCCTTAATGCACATAGGTTTCGATGCTGATCATGTGATTGATCGACAAAATTGAACACAAAATAAACTGAAAATTATACTAGTAAGAAGTTAGCGGTAATAAATATTAACAGGTCCTTGTATGTACTATTAGAAACTTGAACAAATCTTGGTGGCCCTCAGTGAAGCTACATTAAAAGTTAGTAATACCTACCTCACATACCCTCTACCCCCATTGTATTGGTATTCTTCAGAATAAATAATCCTTAATCTTCATCTTGCAGATTGTTTTTAAGAAAATAATACATAAGTAACCGTTTCATCGGTAATGGAAGTAGAATAAATACATTGAACATTAGAAACTTATTTAAATTACCATAGTTCAACTTATCCATATCTTTGATTTTTGCCTCAATCTTTGTGTCCCAATACTAACTAACACACGTTCTATTAATCAGTGCATTTATCAAATGTTAATTAATATTTGTACTAATTGAAAAGTATTTAAATAGACTATTCTTATAATGAATAGATTAGACTCAATGCAAATGAAAAGAAATTGTCAAAGAAAGTCATTTATTAAAACACTACATTAGCTATCGAACGGCATTATTTATTAATTGCTTGTTAGAGTTCTTTTCCCATTTAAATTTTACACTTGTACCTGAGATGAATATATATTTAAAATTGAAGGAAATTGATATCGCAGATGTTAGGAGAGACATGTAGTAGGATGTTTATACAGTAACCATATATTCAGCTTGGTTGGCTGTCTCTTTCACTGCTCAATATCTTCAAGAAGAGTGCGATAGTTGGAAGGTCTTTGTCTACTTTAAAAGTAAGTCTCAAGAAACTTAGTATTATGGATTTTCTCCTGCTCCTCCAATGGATAAGCAATAGTCCATTTAATCGATAAACCCTCGTTGATATTAATTTCTAGGGTTCCTTCGTCACTTTCCAAATGCTCCTGTTCATCCTTATCTTCCATCCCTACAAGCCTAGCTTGGAGAGAGTCAGTATCAGGTCTACAGTCGCCTTCAAAAATTAGGATGATCGTCAGAAGTTTAGCAACCATTTCCAGAAAGAATACAAAAGTCTCTCATCCTATATTTTAGGCGAAGAGTGAAGTGACGCCCTACACAGAATGGGCGACCTCTTTGAAGACAGACTTGCTAGAATCTTGCGGAATCTGGAAGGTTTTCAATGCAGTATAGGATAAGCTTACCGATTAGAAAACGGCTCAATAAAAGTGAATGCATGCACAAGTCTATTTATTTTGTTCTGTGTGGTATTTCAATGAGTTAAATGACTTGACCCTACTACTTCGTATACGTTTGTACTGCAGTTTAAAGACTTCCCTCCAAGAAGTTTTAGCCTTCCTATAAGTTTAACTGAGAGGTACCATCATTTGATTCAGTGATTATGGAAAAAAGCGCGACAATGTGGTTTAGTGCTAGTCAGTAAGTGATAGCTGGGTTCGATTTTTTTCAATTTGTAGGTCACGTAATTAGGCTTGGATTAAAGAGCTTTTTAAAGTAACATCTATAATATCATATATACCACTCAAGTAGACTTCCATTGGTTGGATGATCGCTTACAAATTAGTTCAGGTGCATAATTTAAACGAAAGTTGTACGTTGTTTGTTTGTTATTTAACGACTAACTTTTGCCAGTATTTACAAATCTCAAATTGGGCAAAGGACGCCAAAGCTGATCGCTTTGAGGATCTGAGGTATCAACCACACCAACCTTGAGTGTCGATACCTAGTATATTTGAAGTGCAGAGAATATTTCACGAATGATCCATTCCTGTAAAAAAAAGAAAGAAAACAAGTACCAGACAGATACGTAGGAACGCTTTTACCATGACCCAAAGGCCACGGGCTGAGGGAAAACCTGACAAGAAAACCCAGTGGGAAAAAACTCCTCAGGAAAACCTCAGCCATTCCACCCGTACTCTTTTACGACGAGCAGCCGAGTCTCCCTCCAGTAAGCAACGTAGGAATCTAACCTACCACCCCTATAGAGTCCAACCTACGCCTGACCATCTGCACCAACAGCTTACCTTCATTAGAGTTTGTGATTTCGAAATATTGAGCCTTTCTCTCGACATTCCCTGGGCCAATCGTGGGTAACTTCGTGGGAAACAGGTGCAGAGGGGAACGTGTTACAAAGACGAAGGAGATTGAGACCTGCGGTGATGGATGGGGATCCTGAAGGAGAGGACTGTGCGAATGTTCTTGGCTACCCCAGATATGCAAAGCATACCCGTGCCACGTCCCACATTAGTTTTGGTTTTGCTGCGGGCTCACCACCTAAAGTTGGTGCTCACCACCATTTCCCACATATTTTTGAAATTTACGCATATAAACCCTCATATCTCACGCAATTTTGAAAATTTCAATTAAAAAAATATGGATGATCAAGTAGAAACTGCTTGTGAATATATAAGACATAATTCAGATGCAAAACTAACTATGGTGGCGCGACAATTTCAAGTAATACGCGACCGTTTTCGGACACGAGCTCAAGGAGGTTCAGGTAAGAGAAGCATAAAAGTAGCGACAACGAGACATTTGGCTGTTGAAGATATTTCCATTTTTGTAGAAGTAGCGCTTTATAAAGCGTCTGGCCCAGTTCTTCTCTACAAGGTGGACCACTTCAAGCGATAATGACTTCAACGAAAAACTCAAATTACTGTATTCATAATAAGCTCAATACTTACCGTAAACTTGACACAGGTCATTGAATAGGTTTGGAGACTAAGGGAAATATCTTCAACAGCCAAATGTCTCGTTGTCGCTACTTTTATGCTTCTCTTACCTGAACCTCCTTGAGCTCGTGTCCGAAAACGGTCGCGTATTACTTGAAATTGTCGCGCCACCATAGTTAGTTTTGCATCTGAATTATGTCTTATATATTCACAAGCAGTTTCTACTTGATCATCCATATTTTTTTAATTGAAATTTTCAAAATTGCGTGAGATATGAGGGTTTATATGCGTAAATTTCAAAAATATGTGGGAAATGGTGGTGAGCACCAACTTTAGGTGGTGAGCCCGCAGCAAAACCAAAACTAATGTGGGACGTGGCACGGGTACTGGGCGTTTACACAGGCACCGCGTGAAGGTGAAGCTTTCGACTTTTCCGGCGTCACTCAAAGATATTATTATTATTATTATTATTACTAATTAACGCCAAGTAGGCACACGGGCTAATATTCCCGGCCTAGGCCTCACAGGGGGCATTTGGCGTGCCTGCGTAACTTAAGGCTACCAGGCATATCAGATTGTCGAGTTACATAATTTTAACTACACAAAGCGACCCGAGTGACTCTAGGGTGCTTGAAATGCCTTAAGTGCTCTGTAAATTGCATGATAAAACGCATCAAAATTAAATCAACACCATAATAACTGAATTAGATTCACCACAAGTCTCTTCACACTTATACCATCACCTAGTCGTGGAAGGCACGAGCTCCTTTAGCTGACCCTAATACCCATTTTAAGTTTTTCCCCTTTCGTCCTACTGGACAACGAACGCGATAGTTATTCCTTTTATCTAGCCTACAATTGAAAAGATGTTCTGGTGATTTTTCGCAACCGCATGAACAGTAAAGTTCTGCTTCAGTATGATGAAATCGATGGTAGTAGGAAGCGAAGTCCCCATGTCCAGAGCGTATTGAAAGTAATTTTCCGAGGCTGATTCTCGGTAATGCTAGTAGTTCAGGTGGAATTTGAGATCTGATCTTAATACCTAAATTCTTGTAATGTTGCGGTGCTTGGGAATTCCAATATGACACCAAAGAATTATTATATCTTTCATTCAGTTAGAATCTTGCTTGAGATATCAACGCTTCTGTACAATGTGTTTCTAGGCTGCAAGCTTCCTTAGCCAGAGTATCCGCTCGTTCATTTCCTAAAATCCCTTTGTGTCCTGGGACCCATCTCACCGTTACGGCACCGATATCTGTTGCAGTCGCCCTTTCTCTGTTTAACCAAGTTGTACGAAGAGACTGGAATTAAAAGAGCTTATTGAAGCTCGAAGGGGTGGGGTGATCGATGTGTAGTCGAATAGCTATCCCTTCGTTATCGAGACAAATATATACATACCTGGCAAAACGAGCCATCCAGTGAGAGCATGCAGTACCTAGCCCTGCTACTGCTCCGATAACCTCAACGTCAAATACCTGAGCATTCCGGCCTAGTGGTATCTTTCCGCACATTATCTCTTGTGAGCCCCGATAAACACAGTATCCAGCCCCTGCCATTCCATACTCATCCAGTGATCCATCCGAATATACAATAAAATCAATTGGGCTCAGAAACTATGCCCAGCGGTTATATAATACAAGACTGCCCTCTCTACCGGTGGCACCAATTTGTTGGCGAGCAGACGCGCGATCAAACGGAACCCAAGGTGGTTTGTCGATGCTGGTTGAAAGCTCGAGTGCCTGTCGACGTCGTATCCAATTAAAGTTTTCAGTATTCCATCTCCGTCGAAGGGGGTGATCGGGGTCTGCTGCCGCTATTCGGACAGCTAAGCGATCATGTATACGGTCAAGCCATGCGGATGCTGGTCCCCATCCAGTTTCACGGAGAAGTGCAGAAATAGGAAAGGTCTTATAAACTGGTAGGACTGCACGTGCAGCCCGATTGATGGTAAGCTGTACCTGATTCAGTGCCTATTGTGAAGTTTGTGGCCCATACCACGTTTCCGCTCCATAAAAAAGGGTTGCAAATGCACAACCTTGCATAGCATGGCGTAATAGATAGACCTGGAGGTACTCCACGGGTAGTATTGCACAATCGACGAACATGATCAATCACTATTCGAGCCCGCTGAAAAGAAGTACGTATGTGTCCTTTAAAATTGAGCTTTCTATGAAAAAGGATACCAAGTCATTTAAGTTCAGATTTTGGTCTAATTAGAGTTTGTCCAATGTTTAGTGGAAACTCAAAATACTTCCTCTTATTATGGAAGTAGATTAATTCAGTTTTTCCTATTTCAAACTGGACACCGTTTTCTCTTGCCCAGTTCAGAGAAAGTTCCAACTGTTTTTGCAGTCTAGCCTGACATCTTTCTAGAGAATTGGCCGAAGAAAAGAAAGCTGCGTCATCAGCGTAACCAAATCGACTATGTGTGATCCTGAGTAGTGGTTCGATATAAAGGAGAAATAGAATCGGCGAGATAGGAGAGCCATGTGGAAGCCCGCAGAGTATAGGTAGTGGCTCGGTCGTAATCTGGTCTAGACGATTGCATACTGAACGTTCAGATAATAATGACTTTACCCATCGAATAAGACAGCTAGGCCGCCCTTGTGAGCGCAACCTGTAGATTAGACGATTCGGAAGAACTCCATCAAAAGTCCCCTTAACGTTGGTAGTGACTATGCCTGTGATTTTCTTTTCCTTCTATGCTTATCGTATATCACAGAGAAGAGCTGTGGTTAAATTAGAGGCTGAGCGGTGTTTAATTGCGCAGCATTGGTCTGGTGCTAGTATTTGAAGTTGGAGAGACCAATAAGGGATTCGACGACCAATTATTCTTTCTAATCCTTTAGCCAACCATGATAACAGTGAAGTTGGTCTATATGATTCAGATATTAATCTATCTCTTTTGCCTGACTTAGGAAGAATGATGACCGTAGCTCTCTTGAAAGCGAGAGGATGGATTCCTAGTTCGATACAGTGGTTAAAAAGATTTGTGATACGTTCACCCACGAGGGACCACGCTAAGCAAAGGCATGTGTTGGTAAGCTCATCCTCGCCTGGAGATGTCTTGGATACCTGGCACGTAGCTTTATAGGCCTCATTATTGGTGATTGTCTCCCAGGAAATACTTCGTTTCGGTACCGCAGGTGTATCAGGTGGTATATCTTCGAACTGATCTTGGCGACTTAAAAGTGACTGATAGAGAAGTCGAGCCTTTGCGTGTGGGTCAGATATGGGTTCACTGCCTTCTTCACGGCAGAGAGGAGGCGTTTGGTATCTTGGGGCCGGATTATGCTATTGTACTATTCTATAAGCTTGTGATAATGATTTCGAGTCTGCGATAATTGTGTTCCAATAAGCTTTTTTTGCGTGTCGTACAACGTTTCTGAGGAAGTATTTTTCCGATGTTCCATGCCCTTCCCGCCTTGCTCTGTGGTAGTCGTGAAGCGCCGACGAGCAATCTTCATTCCACTACGGGGATCTGTGATTCAGAGTTCTTTTCCGAGGACAAGCCCCCAAATTAGAAGTATGAATAGTCTCAATAATTTCTCTTACTTCAGTTTCTAGGTCATCTCGCGATGAAATGGAGTGAGGATGATGGTTGTTACCGAGAAGACGCCCAAAGATTTCCTGATCTAGATCTTTATATCTTAATTTAGCCTGCTTTTTGCTACTAAAATCCCAGCAAATTGTCGTAACAATTGTCTCATGATCAGATGTAGAATGTAGATCTGGACGGATCTCGCAGTTCTCACTGTTTTCTAAGCAGAAGGCGAGGTCTATCGTTCCACCACGGTTATGTGTGAGAACTCCTATTGGGTTGAGTAGTTTGAGGCCCTTTCTTTCGTACCAGTCGATAAGATCGGTGCGTGGCCTTAGGATGGAGGTAGCTGACGAATCTCACATTGGATGACGTAAGTTAAAGTCTCCAGCAACAAAACAGGGTGTGCCTGGACAACTTAAAATAGTAGATAGACCTTCACCAGCACCAACTGAGCCTGTAGGAGCGCTGTAGACATTCCAGATAGGAATCATTTTATTGTCCCCACGGGAAATAACAACTTGTACTATGTCTCTGGACAAATTAGACGCCACCTGAAATGGTTTCAGATGTGAGTCTCTTCGTATATATGTAATAGCTCTGGGCCTTGAGAGCCAAGTAGAATCTGGAAAGAAACTTTCGAAGCCATGGTGCGACTTAGATCTCTGCGACGAGAGGTCTGAAAAAGTCCAAGGTTTTTGTATCAAAACAACATCAATTTGGTGCTCTTGAGCGTAAGTAAGCGCTATATCATGTGCAGATGAAGATCTGGCGACATTAACTTGCATAATTTGGAGTTCTCCTCTTCGCTGATTTTGTCTTCTAGCCATTAGTAATTTGGAGTATGATTGTTTTCTGTATCGCTGATTGCGGTGGAGGTTATTGGTGGGTCCGAAGACTGATGATTATTAGTTTTCGCAAACTCTTTTTGGCCAGCAAGTCGGATATGTTGGAGCTGAATACGAGAAGGGCGTACAAGAACACCGTTTTTTCGGCATGGTCGAGCGGGGCAAGAGGTATCTACCGTACTATGTGGGCCTCGGCAATTTAGGCACTTGGGAGTTGTTGTACAGGGTCCATCGTGAGCTTCAGTGCCACAGAGTTTGCACTTGACAGTCCGCGCACATGTTCGTGTAGCGTGAAAACCATAGCACTTCTCGCAAGTTGTTATTAGATTTCGTTTTCTGATTCTTTGGACTGAAACAGCCTCTCCAAATAAGCGGAGTCTAGAGGGAAACTTGCTGGCTTTGATCTCTGGAACACAGATGCGAATATTTCCAAAGGGCTCGTCATTCAGAGAACGACGAGTCCAACTAACGTGTCTGATGGGAACAGTATCACGCATTGGAGCTAATTCTTCCTGCAGAAAGCCATCAAATGGGTCATAGAAGCCATCCAAGCCGTGTATTTTCTTAGGAATCGGCCCCACAACAAAAGTTGTCCAAGTCTCTTGTCTTTCTACATTTGCATCTCCAAATCTATTTTCAATCGCTTC
>QVIK01000663.1:0-28873 GCA_003957845.1 Oidium heveae | reverse complement strand
AACTGAGAATATCTGCTAAGTTGTAGAGATTTTATAATATTTTTAGATTTTAATTAATAAACTTATGTTGTGAGTCCGATCTATGTTATTGTTGTGTTTTTTGTTGTATATAGGTACATAGTATATTTAGATGGTCTGTGCAGAGTATCCAAAGCACGTGACCAGGCACAGGCCACACCATATGCCGTACCGTCACATTACCCCCCCCTCCCAGACAAAATCTGGCGCTAATTCTTCTTATTTTTTTTCCTACGATACTTTATTATTCCCTTGATGAAGTGTGGCNCAAAGCACGTGACCAGGCACAGGCCACACCATATGCCGTACCGTCACATTACCCCCCCCTCCCAGACAAAATCTGGCGCTAATTCTTCTTATTTTTTTTCCTACGATACTTTATTATTCCCTTGATGAAGTGTGGTTTGTTGTCATTTATATGGGGAGGATCAAATACATCTTCATGAAAGGATTTTTCCCATTCATTCAAACGCAGGGGCGGCCCCTCACAATCTGGGTTTGCAGTGTGGAACTCCCTGAGTTTTAAAGGGGCATTTTTAAAATTTTCTGCATTATAATACTCGGAATCAGGATCCCATCCAAGCCATTGGGTCATATACTGTAGTATTCCATGGTGTAATCGAGACGATAAAATTCGGTCTATTTCCCTTTCCTCTTCGTCATCAATAAGATCTGGGGCTGGTTTTTCGTATGATTGTCCGGGTAATGGATTATTTGGATCCTTTCGAAGACGATCCGCATGAAATGTGTTGGAAATTCGCCAAGAGATAGGAACTTCTAATACGTATGAATAATCCTTCATTTGTTTGATTCTATACGACTTTCTGGTCAATGGGAAGTCTAATTTATCACTTGGGCGGTCAGTTGGAGACCAAATTTTTTTAACAATGAATACCATATCACCCACGCCAAAATCCGGCTCTCTTCTATGTTTATTAGCCTGTTTTGCCATCCTTTTCCGGGCTTGCATCAAAGACTACCTGGCCGCGTCCCAGTATTCTTTAAATTTTGTGGCCATTTCATGAGCTTTCGATCTCGAAATTTTTTCTCGTGTGGACAAATGATGAAACTGTTGTGTTCTGCTTTCCCAGTCAAAAGGGAGCGGCATCGTGAAGCCGTGTGAGACTTCGAATGGTGTAAGCCCTCCCAACGCATCATGGGGTGTACCAGCTTGTGCAACGTCCATGGCTGGTAGAGCATCTGGCCAATTATCTTGGAAATGATTAACAAATATTCTTAATCTTTGATCAAGCCATTCATGATAGTTTTCGATTTGACCAGCTGATTGAGAATGTCCAGCAGTGGATAGTTTCCACTGAATTCCAAGAATTTTGCACATTTCATCAGTAAAAGCCGCTACGAATTGTGGACCTCTATCTGAAGTTACAGTTTGTGGCAGTCCATGAGCTCTGAAAGGCCCTTTATAAAACATCCATGCTGCATCTTTAGCTGTTACTGATGGACTGCACGCTGTAGACCAAGTCTCTTTCGTCAGTTTATCAATTATATTGAAGGTATTATCACAACCATTTTTTGCTTTTGGCATATATTTGAAATCGACAACTAAATGCTGCCAAGGTTGTAATGGAATGGGGAGAGGTCGTAGTAAGCCAGGTGTTTTATCTCTTGGGATTTTGGCAGATTTGCAAGGGCAAATTTCGACATACATATCGATATCTCCGTTCATGTTGGGCCACCAATATTTTTTACATAGAAGTCTACGAGTTTTATTCCTACCAGGATGAGCTGTGAGGATACGAGCATGAAGATCTTCAATAATTCTAGTTCGAAGATCATCTTTAGCTGAAACCACAAGACGACCTTTGTACAATACATAGTCTTTCAAGGAACTCCAATTTATCTCTTTGCTTCTAACTTTTTCTCTATAGATTTCGAGATCCGGGTCATGCTTATTCATATCTAGTAGTTTCTCCACTAATAGAAATCCAGACAGAGGTGGTACTTCATCATCAGTATCTAGGACATACATTGTATTCGATGAACATGCAACAGTGTTAGCACTTAGAGCGAAAGTGTTTTCACTAGGAGTGGTAGTAAATAATGACATTGTTCGTTCTTTTGCCTGTCTATCTTTTAGAGTTCGGATCTCAGAGGCTTTTCTAGATAACAAATCTGCAACAGTATTTTCTACACCAGGCCGATACGTGAATATACAGTGATATTGGGAGAGTATTGTGGCCCAATTAGCTTGTCTTTGATCCAGATCTGCGTGCCAAGAACTGATTGATTGGTACAATGCCCAAAACTTATACCTACTTAACCCAAGTGAAACACCCACGCACAATCGTGGAAGCACAATTGACCTAGCTTTCTGCGCTGATAATAATGCTAAGTGCGAAGTTCGCATAGATCTACATACAACATCCGATCCTGAAACATTGATTACTACAATTCATAGATAAATACAAAGGGTTGATCCAGGAAAGCTAAGATACAAACACATTGAAAAGGAAGTCTTCACTCATCTTCTACGCAGATCGGGCTGCCCCAGCCCTATAAGATCACGGGACAAACTGGAGACGGAAGCTCGTGAACTAGTTGCAGTAATTAAAACAGCGCTGACTGGAGCATGTCCACGAAAAAGGTTACAAAACAGACGTACCTCATGGTGGAACGATGAGTGTCGACAGGCTGCTCACGATTATCACTCGGCGCGTTGGATTGGTCATGGGACCTGGGAAAGGATGGAGCTTCGCGCAACGGTACGCCGAGCAAAGAAAGCATATTGGAACTCCATTATTTCAGGTTCCAAGTCTCTTCCAGATGCCTATAAGATCGTACGGTGGCACAACAATGTCACGAAATATCAGTCACCTCCGCTCCGTAGCGACGACACAAGTGACCTACATCATGAGTCTCGATCGAAAGCCTTCCTTTTACATAAATAACTTCTGTGCAGGCACCTTGACACGGAAGATATCCAAGCTGATGCGCCAACTGTGGCTCAACGACAAATACCATGGCAAAAATTCTCAAGAGAGGTGGCGCACAGAGCCACCTGTAAAGTTAGCTCCACATCTCCAGGTAATGACGAAATCACAGCCGAAATTCTTCGCCTAGCCTGGCAAGCTCTTGGTGATCGGATTACACAGTTTTTCAATTGCTGTATTCAATTTGGCACGCACCCTAAAGTCTTCAAAACAGCCAACATAATCATAGTTTCCAAAAGTGGAAAAAGAGATCGCAGTCAGCCAAAGTCTTACTGACAAGTTGCTCTTCTATCTTGCCTCGGGAAAGGCCTTGAGAGATTGATTTCGCGACACCTATCCTACTGAGCGCTAAAGCTAAATATTTTGGCTCGAGATCAATGTAGCGCAATAAGTCGTCGCTCAGAATCTGACCTAACAACCGCCTTTGCGTGTGACATCAACAAAGCTTGGGAAGACAAAAATGTTGCAGGGATAATCAAAACCGATGTAATAGGCGCCTTCGATGGGATCCTGCGGAACCGATTATCATACAGGTTATAGTCACAGGGGTGGCCCGAAAACATTGTTCAGCGGGTAAACTCATTCATGTCGGAACGCTCGGCACAGATATATTTGGATCAAACAAAGACCGAACCACTACCAATTCTCTGCGACCTCCCACAGGGATCACCGATATCCCCAATTTCATTTCTCTTGTACGTAGAACCTCTTCTCCGCCTATCACGGGGGCGCTTTGGATACGCGGATGATACAGCGATTTTTACTACAGGCAGAACTTTGATTGAGTGTCATTCAAAACTTCAGTTCCAGTTAGACCGCACCCTTGCATGGGGAAAAGACAACAGTATTTCTTTCGACAAACTCAAAACAGAGTTACAGTATTTTCACCGCAAAATGAAGTACATTGAGCTAACTGTATGTATGGGAGATTCTGAAATTAAGGTAAATAATTTCATAAGATGGCTTGGAATCTTTCTCGATAGGAAATTACTCTTTAAAGCGCATGTGCATCGCTTGTATTAGCGAGCAAGAGTAGTTATTGATCATATTCGACGCCTCTATAATGCAGTCTGTGGTACGAGCCCGGGGCTACTCCGACAAGCCATCCAAGGGTGTGCCTTTGCAACATTGAGACAATCAACCAACTTCAAACTTTAATGAACCAAGCTGCTAGAGTAATCCTCCCAGTATACAAAACGACTCAATCACTAGCCCTTCTAAGAGAGATAGGCTGGGGCCTGGCCAGAGCCTGGCTAGACCGTATACATGACCGCTTAGCAGTACGTATCGCTTCAGCTGATATTGAACACCCTCTGAGACATCGTTGGGACTATTCGCATGTGAGTTGGATTAGACGACGACAAAATCTTGAACTCTCCACTGTGGACTACATTCCACCCTGGTGCACCATGAGTCGTGAAGAAAATCTTCGGCAAGTAGGAGCTGTTGGCCGACTATGGGGTCTAGAATCTTTTAATCATTGAGCTAAACATCGAAATCCGCTTGATTTGACGATATATACAGATGGATCGAGAGACGAAGCAGGGAATGTAGGGGCAGGTTATTGTATTTATAGGGGCTTGCAAGAGTGACAAGCCAAAAGATACCGTTGGGCCAAACAGCTGAGATCTTTGATGCAGAGGTGATTGGGGCTCTGGAAGGACTACGTGCAGTATGTTCTCACCTTATGAGTCGTTATGCCACCAATGTAGCAGTATCTTTAGATAATCAAGAAGCTGCAGTTCGATTGCACTCAGGCCTTTCAACATTATCAAGTTGCAATAAGATTCAAGAGTTTCAGTCTCTCCGACAAAATTGGTATAAGAGGGATAGATCTATAGCGGCTCAGAAGGGCCAAGTAGTTGTTAGATGGGTTCCAGGTCATCAAAAAATTACAGGAAATAAACGAGCAGACTCTCTAGCAAAACAAGCGTGTGGCGAAGAGACTATACGTAATACGATATCTATAGCACGAGCCAAGCGCCTTGCTCAAGACAGATATAATGAAAATGCAGTACAATGCTGGCAAAAAAACGCACCAGAACGCTATAGAAAGCTCAACATTACAATGAGTACAAAGATGCCACCAGAGTTATTTTTCCTTACACGTTACGGTCTAGGGAAACTTCTAACCGAGCAAACTGGTCATGGAGATTTTGCCGATTATCACCGACGCTTTCACCATGGAGAAGCAGAGATTTGTCGCGATTGTGGAGCGGAGAAATCACCTGACCACCCTTTCTACTGCCAAATAGGAGGACGAAGTGCATCAAGACCACGACGTCCTCAAAGAGGAAGCATAGAAGATGATCTCAAATGGGCTCTAGGCTCAGTGGATGGGTCACGTGCTTTCAATAAGTGGTGTATAGATAAAAGACCTCATGGATAGCTTGATTGAGGGTTGATTTGTAATAATTCATTTAATATTAAAATATATATATATATATATATATTTGGAGTGCATATACATGCTCCACCCTAGCAAGCAGGGTACGAAATCCTGATTGGCTCATGAGCCTAGAATCTTAGTAGCTTAGGCAAATCGATGTAACTAGCACAAGTAGACATCCCTCGGTGGCCTTAGGCTGCGCAGGGACGCCAATCGCCCTCTGGGAGGCACGAGGCTGGAGATCAGACCCATCAAGACGACTATCGCACAAAATAAAGACTTGTTCAAAGCTCAAGATCAGACATGGGCGAAGGTGGCAAGGAAACCGGAAGTAGCTGGGAGCGTCATAAGAATTCAAGATGAAAAAGAGAAACTCGAGATAGCAAAGCTCTCGAAAGAAGAGTTAGAGAGTGGACCTCGAAACTATCGGCCACTGCACAGTGAGCCGCCTCGACATATCAAGTTTTTGTTCACGATGTACCTTTGTCCTTCAACTCAGAGAATCCTGAACAGATCAGGGAGTTGGAGAAAGCAAATGGAAGATACATCCAAAGAATTGAAATACAATAAGCTGCCTGGCTAAGAAGGAACAACCGAGAATGAAAAGGGATCATTAATTGTATGTTTTAACGACGCAGAATGTGCAGATAAGGTGGAAAGGGTCTGATATGGGGGTACGAAGTTATAGCCACGGAGATTTTAAGATCGGGCTTCCAGATTATGCAGTGCTTCAACTGCCAGAAGTACGGCCACATCGCCAAGAATTGCTCTGTGGAGCCAAAATGTGGACAATGTGCTGGTAGACACAATACTAAGTCATGTACAGGAAAGTAAGATGCTAGATGTACCAACTCTGGCAAAAAAACCCGGCATAGCACCAGACTTGCCCGATTAGACTGGCTGCGAAGGCACGAGCAGTTAACAACCGGACCCAAGACCCTGGAAGATTTGTAGCTCAAGAGCCCATGATGGAATATCAGAGCCCTGAATAGCAGATAGTAGGATCCAGAAAAAGAGTAGCTGCCACACCGATGGTAGAAATTATCAATCCAATAGGCGAAAGCATTGTCCGTCGAGGCCCTAGAAGACCGCGGAAAACTCCTGCTCCTACTTTCACAGATATACCAGTAACCTGGGAAAAATTACTGAGCTCATCAAATGTGCCTCCATCATTCACAGAGAAGGAAAACGATACCCGGACTGTGACACGAGAGAATACGGCAGAGGTAAACCGGGCACTGGAGTGCAGTATTTCCTCATGAAGGGCCCCCAAATTCTAAATAATACGTAGTACAATGTTAACAAGAGTAAAGATAGAGTCCAGCAACATTTTTTACAAATGCTATATCCCCTAAAGTATCATGTGGTTGCGTTATAAGAGCCATGGTGTCACTCGACAGAATATACCACAGTCAAGCACCCTGCCTACCATCTGGTCCTCCCAGATAGCCTGAGAAGTAGAACATGCATTCACGTGAGTAAATGTTTGGCAGTTGATAAGTAGAGAAAGGAAAAAACTCCAGAGGAAGCTGGTGGAGACATAACTTCTATTAGTCTCCAGACCGTTAGAGGCAGAATATTTATAAACAATGTTTACAACACACCCCCCTATCTCATTGTAGTAACGACTTGGGAACTCAAAAGTTTCTTGAAGAACTCCTCTCAAAAGAAGGTCAACACATTTGGTCGGTCACTTCAACCTCCACCATCCAAGATGGAGTGGCCAAACAGTACTCAGTCACCATAGGCTGTCAGAAGACTTAATCGATAATTTGGGAAGCAAAAACATGGAACTAGTTCTTCATGAAGGTACAATAACCTGGAGCAATAGGGGAAGCCAGAGCACGCTAGATCTTATATTTGTGTCCAAAAACCTGGAAGATACAATCACGAAATACCTGTCGGCCAATGAATTGGAGGCATCCTCGGACCACATTCCCATTTTTACAGAGATGCTAATTCAACCTGAAACTCTAGATGAGCAAGTCCCTCGTCCTCAGTGGAAGAAAGCGGACTGGGAAGCCGTTAATAGAAG
Source organism: Oidium heveae (assembly GCA_003957845.1). Classification (NCBI taxonomy): domain Eukaryota; kingdom Fungi; phylum Ascomycota; class Leotiomycetes; order Helotiales; family Erysiphaceae; genus Oidium; species Oidium heveae. The sequence goes on along the minus strand of QVIK01000663.1, from coordinate 21,480 downwards.
ATTGACCGATAAACTTCAAGTGCTGGAGCGGGAGAGATTCTGTCTAGATTCTCGAGAGACAATCGATCAGAGAGTAAAATCAATCACCGAAGCTATCCAGACAACAATAATAGAATCAATTCCCAGAGCTAGGCCATCTAGTTTTGCTAAACCATACTAGACCAGTGAATTTTCCAAAGTTGTGAAAGACTCAAGGAAAGCTAGAAGAAAGTGGAAAAAACTGGGTACCGAAGAAAGCTGGTTAGCCTACCTATCATCTACTAGCATAAAAAAGACTCAAATTCTTGCATTTTCTAATAGTATAATAGAAATAGTTTTATCACACAATCAAAAATCATCAACCAGTTACGAAATACACATTCATGCAAGAATGAATGATTCAATAGATCTATCGCAAGAATCAGAAGTTCATTCGACGTAACCGAGCACACAAGATATATGCTGGGCTTTATATAGTGCACAAAAAGCAGCTGGAAAGCGTCCTAACAAGAAAAGTGGAAGAAGTGCATCATGGTGGACTCCAGAATGTAGATTTGCTCACTTGGAGAACCAAGAGGCAGTGGAGGAAACCGCCCGCATGTCAAGGGCAAAGAAAGTCAGAGCCATAGTCGCCCCAGCAAAGAGAGAACATTGGAATAGGAAGATAGAAGATATGAGAACGACAAAAGATACATTTAAACTCATGAGATGGGCGGGTCTTCGCCAAGCCAACATAACTCCTGCTCTTCAGCACGAGGGACTAGACTAGGAGCATAAATGATAAGTAAGGAAAAGAAAGAGGACACAAAGATATATATCTTAATGGTTCTCAAAGGCGTAAGAAAGACAACAAAGTGTGGAGACTATATATAAGGAAGGTCGTGCAATATATACATAACGGGTGAAGATCCCTAAGCGAAATTAAAGTAAACATGTTTGTTTACTTTACTAACTCTGCCTGAGGCAGGAAGCGATAAGATTTCTGACAGCTGCTCTTCCGGTGTGGAGGACTACTCCAAATGTTGTATTGCATAGGGAAGGGGGTTATCCCTCCAGCTCGTATACTCCTAGAGGGTTATCGTCTACGACTGTTAGCTCGTCTCAGTTCACTTGATGATCGTCACCCACTTCGATGGAGAGCGAGTGTATGTCCAATTGTGGGCACATTAAAAATCAAATCGAAGCCAAGGCTGTCAAAGAGACAGGAAAAACAAATTTCTCGAGTTCAACGTGCCTAACGACAACTACCTCAATCCGAAAATGCAGAACCTCTAACGACTTGCACGTACAGTTCAGCCCTTGGATCAGAGGAATTTTGGGTAAATGATTATCAGAACTGGATAAGTACCATCAGTATAACAGTTATATGCGCCTATTCTGATGGATCATCGGAAGGTCCTGGACGCTCATCATGGGGATATGTTCTACAACGCAGTGGGATAACCTTCCAGAGAGATAGGGGCATACTTCACGGTGGCGAAGTATACGATGCAGAAATATTTGGGGCAACCATTGCTCTCCGAGCTGCACTAACCCTAAGACAAAATACGGAAAAGATCTTTGTACTGTTAAATAACCAGCCGGCGGTTATAGCTCTCCAAACAGGAAAATGAACATCGAGTATGCGGTTAGTAAAGCTATTTCACACTCTAGCAAAGAATATGAATGCGGAGTTTATATGGGTGCCTGGTCACTCAAAAATTCGTGGAAATGAAGAAGCGGATGCAGAAGCCCGTGCTACTCTTAGAGGTTTGCCTGAGAGAGATATCCATCCCAATTACATTACCTTAGCCTACCAGCGTCAAATTATACAACAACAATGCCTTTTATTGGTGGAAAAATGGTGGTCTAAAGTTTTTCCTCCTAGATATCAAGACCTAGATCTGAAAATGCGTCGGAGGAAGTCACCTGAATTAGCGTTACCGCGGCGGCTACTCCATTGTCTACTAGCTGCCAGAACAGGTCATGGTGACTTCGCGGCTTATCATCGTCGCTTAAATCATGTAGACACTAACCTTAAATACGTCTGTGGACAGGAGACCACTCCTACCCACTTTATTCGTTTTCGAAGGCACGCAAATAAAATGCGTAAATTCCGGAATGGTATGAATATGGATACCTTCAGAAGACATCTTCTTGGGCATAATTGCTCTAAGAATTTTAAAGAATTTACACAGATCACAGGTTGCTTTAACAGCAAAATGTCTGACTCATCCTCTGCTGGACGCGAGGAGATTAATTAATTAAATGCCACAACGGTGAACAGCGGGTTAGACCTTGGTGTTAGAAATGCTAGAGTGACCCTAATACTATTTCTTTCTTTTCCTTTTCCTTTCTTGCTACGTTTTTCATACACATTTCATGTAAATAGCGGGCGAGAACGGATAGGGCATGCCCGAGGCCATGGTCTCTACCGGCTCCGCCGGTCCTGTACCCAAAGCGGACATTATGGCGTATGCCTAGGACCTTAAATAGAATAAATAAATAAATAAATAAATAAATAAGTTTATTCAAAAAATGACGTTTTCGCAGCTTCCAAAGCCGATAGCCAGCACGCACCACGTTGGATAAGTCTCACAATAAAATATCAGTATCGCATTGAAGTTAAATAACATATACTTCATTTTCAGTGAGTTTAAACAAGGTCGCATTTCGACCCCCCGACTCCGACCGCCATCTGATTGGTAGTTGCAATCTAAACGAGAATTTTGGACGTATGGAGTGTGACTGTGCATGTGCTGATTCATCGTCGGCGCTTGCTTAAATCCGCGACAGGGGAAGTCACACATACTGATTGTTGTTGAACCCTTGTGGGTCCTGTTGTCGTGACCTTCGGCCGCTCCAACATGCCCCATACCTCGAACTGTTCTTAGTCTAATCAATCAATATGTGTGTTTTCCCCTGTCGCGGAGCTTGTTAAACATCGATGATGAATCAGCAGATGCACAGTCCAGCTACACTATATACATCCGAAATTCTCGCTTAGATCGCAACTACCAATCAGACGGCGGCTGGGACCGGGGGGTCAAATTACTACCTTGTTTAAAATTGCTAAAACTCATATATATCTTATTTAACTCCTATACGACACCGAAAATTTTACCCAGAAATCTATCCGACAAACACAGCATCAGCTTTCGGCGTTGGAAGCGGCGAAAAATGGGATTTTTTGATGGGGAAGCTTGGACCACCCACTCATTTTCTGGAAAAGAACTAAAACTAAAAAATAGCCGAGTGTAGATTCCTTAGACAAGGTAACATCAGTTCCTGACAAGGGGGTTGATCATTCCCGTGGTAGCAGGGAAGAGCCGAAAAAAGTAGATCACCTGTTTTTATGATATTCCCTGTTCTGAGCTTTCTGGAAAGCAACGAGCCCGTTCGTTCTCGCATTCGCATTCGATTTCCCCATGACGTACATTACATCATCTTACTGGCGCACTGATGTGGAAAAAACATCCTCAGCTAGACATTTTCGTACAGATTTGGCCAATCACCTTGTCGAATTTGGCTTAATATTAACAGCCATTTCCGAGAAGCTATATTTCGAGAATCGTATAAGTACATCTTGAGATCCGTATGAGCCTGGAGACATGCCGAAATCTGTTTTGTATCGCATTAAGGCTTTAAGCTATCATACTCCACGATCCTCACAATGCCACTAGAAAAGATCGTCTGGTTGGTGAACAACCGGCAGGAGTACATGCCGAGAAATTCTCTTTCACTACTTTGTGTTGCGGCACTCATAACAGCTGTGTTATGGATTCGCACTGTTTTAAATCGAACGAAGAAGTTTCCAACGGTCGGCAAGCCAAGTGATCCTGATTTTCGATTGGCTTTGATCGAAGGTATTACAAAGGTATGACTAATTAGAAAAGTTAGCATGGGTTATCGACTTACAAGTTTTTGTGGTTGAATTAGTATCCTAATACTCCGTTTTACATACCACTTAAGCCTCCTCTATTGATTGCACCAAAATCAGTTTTACAAGACATAAAATCCTACCATGATGAGGAGGCGTCCTTTGATGCTTTTGTCAGAGACCAATTTCATCCCAAAATAACAGGGGTCGGAGGTGTTGATCCACTCCTGGTATCTGTCGTAAAGAATGATATCTCTCGACAAGTTGCCTCTTCTCTTGCGTATCTGCAAGATGAAGCTGCATATAGCTTCAAGCAGCAATTGGGGCCATGTGAGGATTGGACCTCTTTTGTCCTGTACCCTAAAATTGCCGAAATCGTCGCCCTGGTTAGTAGTCGAGTGTTTGTAGGACGGCCACTCAGCAGAGATAAAGATTGGATTGCTACTACAATCAACTACACTTTTGAGGTTATGAAGGCCAAAAACGCCTTTCCTAAGTTGCCAGCATGGATTTTGTCAATTGTTGGCCCACACATAAAGGAAGTAAAATCACTTCACAAATTCAAAGACCATGCCTCAGATCTCATGAAACCTATTATTGATGCACAACTTGCAAAAGAAGGCAACGAAAAGCTTTACAGCGAAGAAGGTGACGAAGCAGGAAATGGTATTGCTTGGATTCTTTCTCGCATGGGAGCAGAGGAACGCAAAGATCCAAAAAAACTTGCCAATCAATTGCTAGGCTGTAAGTACATATACAGAATTTGGTGGATATGTCATCTGACACCCTTAATAGTATCTTTTGCTGCAATTCACACAACAACCAACACTTCTGTGCAGGCTATTCTAGATCTTGCTACATATCGCCAGTATATTCCGATTCTCATTGATGAAATTAACAAAGTGATTCTTGAGGACGGATATGATATCTCAGATGATGGTGTGCTCAGAATGCGAAAATCTAGTATGCCTAAACTTGCTAAGCTTGATTCTTTTCTGAAAGAGTCACAACGAGTAAATCCGCTCGGCCTAGGTATGAAATATAATCCTGAAACACAAGCCAAAATAAAACTATCACAGAGGATTATAACTGACAAATATTAAAAGTTAGCCATACCCGCCGAATAGTGACTGATGTGACCCTTTCAAGTGGACACACGGTGCCAAAAGGAACTAACATTGCTATCCCATCTTGGTACATTCATAATAACTCCGATGCTCTCTTCTCTCCCGGTACAACTAAACCACTCGATGAGTTTGATGGACTTCGCTATTATAATTTACGACAGCTACCTGGTAATGAGAATCGACATCTTTTTGTCAGCACATCGCCAGAAAGCTTAGCGTTTGGACATGGTAACCATGCGTGTCCGGGACGATTCTTTGCAGGAAATGAGATTAAGGTTATAATGATTGAATTGATACGAAATTGGGATTTCCGGCATCCTGGTGATGATAAGCTTGAGGGTGGCACGTGGAGAAGACCCAAAAACACCTATCGTCAATTGGAATGTGGGCCAGATCCTCTAGCAAGACTTGAATTCCGAAGGAGAAAACAGTGACTTCTAATATTGAGGACTTGTTGAAATTGCTAAAATCAATACCTACTTAAGCCAGTTTAAAGCTACCATATTCAGCATATATAAGATACCTCCCTCCAAGCTTTGTGTGACAATATGTCTGGAGTTTTCGGTTAAACATCGATAAAAAACATTGTACTTTCATTCAAAAATTATAAGATGGGCTAATTTCTTTCTATTAAGTTGTAGAAATTGAAAAATTTCGCTGGATCAATTTGATGGCTGTAGCTACTGTTATAGCTACTGGCAAATGGATTTACAATAGCTTCCAAATTCATTCGAAAATGATGAGAATTTATGCGACGATGAAATTATGGAGTTAGTGGCGTTTTACATTATTTAGAAGTCTTTAATATTAGTATTAATTATGTTAAAAAAATCCATCGCATACTAACAGACTAGAATTCTTTTTAAAATCGAAGAGATTTGCCAGTGATATTTTTTAACTCAATATTTTGAAACGCAAAAAGAATTATGATCATAAGTTATCAGCTACGTAAAACTTTAATTATAGCAACGTTTTTTGGTGAACTATTAGGGTACTTAAACATCGGGATAGCTGAATGAAAGACAGTTATATAATGCTTAAGTGAAGGCCGGCATTTGACGTAATTTATACTTAATGACATCTGTTGGAACGTACGACACACAGACTATATTTACATAATCTTTATAAGTCAGCTAAAACTGGTCCTAAAACTTCGGAACTATGATCGTTTACATATCATTCCATACTGGAAACAGTCATGGGATTATCAGAGTAAATGAAAGATTGAGTTTAGAGGTGGTTTATTGAATTATTTATTAACTATTATTTATCTGGTGTTATATAAGGGTAATGTCTATAGTCCCTTTTTACTAACTCGTATACTCGGTTATGATGCACATTCATATGGGCGATCTCTATCTCGCTTTTGGACAGCACTATAATTATGTAAGCACAATTCTGCTTACACATATTCAATTATTTAAATTTACTATCGTTACGAAGTCTCAGGCCACTCAAAGTCCACTGGTAAAACTGAGCCATTAGTTTTTCGAATTCATTTAGAGATTGTAAATAATCAACCCTTTGATCAGGATGAACTAAAAAGATATTTTGCTATATTGTGGGCGTGGAAGGAGGAGGGAGAGATATGGCTTTAATTTTTATAAAATATACTTGTTAGTTTCCTCAAGTTTCACATTATGTAATAATTTCTAGATGATGTAGTAAATGGTAATTGCTATTCTGTAGCCCCTGCTAGAATATGCTAATTATAGGGAGCGGATATTTGTAATCACGCTTTACCTAATTTGGTCAAAGATCCGAAGGTACATCACCAGGGATTTTATGCATTTCTTAACCGTTGCTCTAGCAACTAGATAACCCCTGAAGCTTTAATGAAATCTTTCGCGTCATTTTATTTGTTTATCTGACAGATAAATGGCAGATATATCTCCTTCTGCAGGAAAATTAGGTTTAAGGCACATATTATCTTGCCTTTATCTACCTCCAAATTGAGGTCCCAAAGAAGGAGAAATGGAGCAGTGCTTGGTCAGATTTGCATCAGCAGTTCGATAATCACACTTCTTCTCGCAACGAAGGTGGGAACGCAATGTAGATTTAAGAATATTTAGTCGGTACTATACTATACGCTCTTTGCCTCCTCTATTTTGCCTCTAAAGTTCTGAAAATTAGATACTCATTTTTCTTGAAATTCGATTCATAATTTTAGATATTTTTTTATTTTATTTTATTTTATTTTATTTTATTTTATTTTATTTTATTTTATTTTATTTTATTTTATTTTATTTTATTTTTTTTCATCTACAGATGACACACAGCAATACAATCTGTATTGGGATAGTTATTCCCGCTGGTGTTTAAGCGGACTTCAACCCTAGTTTCAAGAGATAGATATTTGGAAAAAAAACTTTGCAATGAAATATTTATTCTGTTGAGAAGCCTTACGATACCATCACAAGGCTATAACTAAGGCTGAATAAATATGGGGTCAACAAGTTTTTAGGCATTACAAGGCGGAGCTAGGCGAAATATGTGATGTCACTGCTGATCTTAATGAAGCCTCCACGGCTGTCATGGTAGAAGTTTTGAAATCATTACATCATTCTAGATCATAGCCTTGTATATATATATTTATATATATATCATACGTTGTCCTTTAAAATAAATAGTCTCAGAAACAATTTAAATTATATCTTTTCAACCTTTAAGATATTCTTCAAAACTTGCTTGTAATTGTGCTTTTTTTTGATATTATCTTAATAACCTTTTAACTCTTAATATTACGTACATGTGGTTTCCTGTCGATGGAATATGAAATGTGTTTGTTTGTTTGTTTGTTTGTTATTTAACGTCTTCTACAGATTACACAAGGAAAGCAGTGGGCATTTAGTGTGTAATGGTAATTTTATTTATTTCTATGAGGAGCATATTCGAAGTCCTTCAGCATCTTATTTATACATCAATTAATCGGTAGTCCAATTCAAGCTCAAGCTAGATAACGAGGTATCCAATACCAGAATATAGTCGTAACCATCATCCGTATCATTACCAACATCATCTTGAACATAGATATAGATATTTTTACACGTTATCCAAATATACTCTTGAGCCTTATTCTACGTGTAAGGCGTTCTTTTTAAAGTTATAATATAATATTGATCATAAAGGAAGCATACGACGTTGCTTTAGAATTACTTTTATTATGTTATATTAACGACAACTATTAAAATTAAGGATAGAATACTTAAACATCTACATCAAGCTTTACTAGTGCCGTCTAGGCCTGCATGCGGTCGATCTTCTGATGTGGGGCGAAGCTAAGACTAGCTATCGTGATTATGTAATTTTAACAGTTCTGTAGTATAACAACTAATTGCGTCATATCGATATTTAGAGTTACGTCATTACTAAGCTAACTAGATTAGGCTACAGGACCAATCGGCTCCTCAGCCGTCACAACGTCTAACTAAATAAAGGCTATGACAATATTTATAGGGAACCGATAAATTTACTTCCAGGGAGATATCATGCGAACAAGTAAATTTGAACGATAAGTAAACTGTAGACATAGTTCATATATGCCTAAGTCGAAAGCCACAATTTTCCCAAATGATCTGAACGAGTTGGTTAATTACGTTGGTTAGTTCTGTTCGATCGCCCTCCTCCGTTACATGAAGTTGTGATCCAAAAGCGACAGGTAGCCGATCCAGGTCAAATGTGTACACAGTATCAATAATATCAGTTTGAAGCTACTAATATAAATGATTAGCTGTATTTGTTACCGTAGTAAACAGACAGAACTCTTACCGGTTGGCACTTGATAGTTATCTTATTTACAAAGTCGTCCCACTCATGGAATGCTAAAAATTCTCGTTTCTTTGAATACCGCTGGCAAATTTTGTAAATCTTACCCTGTTTATTTACAGAAAAATCTTCGCAGGTTCGGAAGGAGCGGCTTTTAGAACAAGAGCAAGTTTTAGACTCCATTATCAACCAATAATTTTTAAGAGATGTAGGAGAATTGGGATATTTATTAGGAGAGTAATTGATCAAGTAAGTTGCGTATAATCAGTGGTTATCGATGGCGATGTTACTTATTGAGGATAGCCTCAATTATCAGATGAATTATTGATAAACAATTAGGATAGAATCGTAAAACTAAAGTGAAACCGTAAAAAGTGGAGCTATAAAATAGAAAATAACAAACGTAAAACGATTTATAATGTATCACGTTGTGAGGGACTTTGTTCTATGCATTCCGCTCTGATTAAATCCACTACGAGAAATCTCTGAAAAAAAAGCCGTCAAGGTTCTACGTGGGACATCTGGGTTTGAGGCACCGTATAGTTTTACTAAAGCAGGGCGTATAATTGAAACTCGCTCTACCTCAATAGCAAACTTGGATTTTGTAACCTCAACCTGACCATCTAGCATCGTAATTGATTTCGGAACTGTGGGTACTAGGATGGGGGTCCTGTTAGAGGCAGCAACCAAGGTCGCCTCGGACATGAAATGCTCCCCAGCTGTGACGGCTTGCTAGCCGATTAATACCTGTAGCATGCACTAGTTAATGCATGCCTAAATTGTGCACATAACAAGGATAAACTTTTGTGCTGAATAATCGAGTGGCAGGGATTAGCACTCCGAGAAGTACACAGACTAACGATTTGGAATTAGAAAGAACTCGATAGAAGAATATACTCGAGTGTAGTTAATCCTTCAGATGAGAAGAGGCTAGAATATTCTAGTGATAAGTTAGGTGGGAATTCTATTCTCTTTAAAACAAGCTACTCACAAATATCTTTATGTATAAATACTTAGTTAAGTCTATTAGACATATTCTCTCCATAGTTAGATTATAAAATATCATCTTATACATAAATGCCTATAGCTTTGGTAATAGACCGTGACACCAGCGGTGGCAAGGAGATTTTTTTCGATTCGTTATTAGATGGGCTTATGGCAAATCTTGAGCGCACATGTTTGATAAGGCCAATAGATGCTGGGAAGACTGACAAACGTCTGACTATAACCACTCTAATACCCGCAGGGGAGAGTATTCGCCATTCATGGTTTGTCAGAGGGCGCACAAAAAGTCTATTGTCCAATTTGTTTTCTTTTCCAGTTTTCGTCTTATTTTCTCTTTTTGGTGTTGGGGATAGGAAGGAAGGAACTTGTGTTTGGTACTTTGACCTGTAGAGAGAGTTGATAAAGAAATTATAATGCGTGCTTTCTCATGTCCATTCAAAGCGACCTTTTCACACGATGTTACTTTTTTGTTTCGGACAAGCGACTTGTTCATTGATATTAAGGTTATAATTCTGCGAAGGAAGTGAAGAGTGGGTGTTTTAAAGTTAGCCACATGGGAATCGATGATTTTACTATTTCCTGGTAGATTAGAGCTCTTCATCTTGCTTGGATTTGATTCTATTGAGATCTCATTAGGTTGGGATGCATTTTCTGATGCGACTAAATGGGTGATTGCTTTCTAAAGGTATTTCTTTATTATATCGGCTTCATCTTTTTTGATATCTTCTTTATAGATTGAAAAGAACCTTCCACGTTACTGATAATACAAGTGCATATCGATAAACGAATATGTCATGCACGTTCTTGGCGCTGTTTTGCCAAAACTATGTATGCCAATTCTGTTGGAATATAGGCATGATATAGAGTTTTATTGTTCATGTCATTCGTTATGTCTATTACACCAATATATTGTGCTGCAAATTCAGAAGATAGAACAGGCCTAATACTTTTTCTGTTTTCTACTGCAGAGATAAGTGGTGTTGTGGAGGGCGGAGGTGAGTATAATGTGAACATCTGTCGTGAGCGACATATAGATAGCGGGGCAAGGAACGTAGGGTGATAGGCTAAGGTTGCCACCCTGCATAATACGCGAGATAGATGCACTGTCACTCGACCAAAATGCCAAATCAGAACCACAGAACATTATGATATCGTATACCTCCACGTATATATTACACAAGAAAAGGCAATCCTGACAACATTTATAGGAGGACAACTAACTTGATCTACTTATAGTCAAAGTCGACTTAAGTAGATTATATGTCCACTATGTAGTCGTCTGAAGACGACAGGTCAAATGCACACAGATGTTTACAATAAAATATAATTTTGTTTTAATCTTTGTTGGTCACCAATTCATTGTTGGCTAATTGATTAGATGAAAATCCTGAAATACAGTATCACGTGAAAGACATCAAAACGAGGGTTAAACTCCAAATAGTAATTGCAGGATTTCGTGGCCCAAGCGTTAGCATTAGGTTAAGTAAGTAACATTTTATAAAGGAATAGTGTCCAACAGACCTTCTAGTATATCTTCAGTCCTGCAGCGCAATGCCCACAGCTACAGCATCCGGCTCTGACTCAAAAAGTAATGGTAATGCCAGATCACGTAACCATAACCAAGGCAATCAGGATCGTAAATACACAATTGAACAGAAAGCTGAGGTAATTAGAGTCAGACGATGCTCTCCGACTGCTTTCTATGATATACTGGGGTTGGAAAAATCGAGGACGACTGTGACAGATACGGAGATTAAAAAAGCATACAGACGTATAAGTTTACTCACACATCCCGATAAAAATGGACATGAACACGCTGATGAAGCCTTCAAGATGGTCAGCAGAGCCTTTGGGGTTCTCGGAGACAAAGACAAAAGGGCAAAATATGATCGTTTTGGTGGCGATCCAGATAGTCGTTTTGGGGGACAACAATCCTCAAGCCCATTCTCTGGGTTCTCGGAAGGAAGAACTCCTAGGGGTAGCAGTGGAGCTGGAGATTGGCAGCAAGAACTAACTCCTGAAGAGATGTTCCGGAGATTCTTCGGAGGGGGTCCAATGGGGGGATTTGGGAGTAAGTCTTGATAACTTCTCATCACATGCCTGTAAGAATACTAAAAATTTCCAGGATTCGACACTGGTCCAGGCTTTGTATTCAATATGGGTGGTGGACCAGGAATAAGAGTACAACAGTTTGGAGGGAACACACCCAGGAGAAGACCAAGGAACCCAAATGCACAAGAAGAGCCCCGAGGGTCATTGTGGCAAGTAATTATGGGATTATTACCTCTTTTAATGATTCTATTCCTGCCATTCATTTCTTCTATTCTCTCTGGCTCCAGCTCAACAGTATCTGGCCCATCAATGCGCTTTGATAGTGCAATTCCACCACACACACTACATCGTCATACAAGCCGTTTAAATGTGGATTATTACATAGATCCTAAAGATGTTGCTTCTTACACAAAATCACAATGGAATTCTTTGGACCGAAAGGCAGAAATAAACTACATCAATAGATTGAACCTAGACTGCCAGCAAGAGGAACTAAATAGACATGAACTAATCAAGCGAGCCCAAGGCTGGATCTTTACAGATGCCGAAAAAATTAAAAAAGCCTACAGTATGCCAATGGTAGCTTGTAGGAAACTTGAAAGGCTTGGGCAACGAACAAGCTTTTGATCGATATTAGGGCCTATATTGTCTATTGTTCATCCAGGGGGTGGGTATTATTTTGCGGTAAAAAGTATGGCGTTTCGGTATATAGTAATGCAAGTGAGTGAGCGTTTTCAATTTAGAAGTATTTAAAAATTGGCTACGGACTTTATGCTATATGTTTTAATGGATAAATCTCGCGCAGCGTGTATCTACAGATTCTCAAGTTATGAGACATGTAGAATAACTTGTATAAATCAAAAATTCTCATCTGAAGTAATAAGATGAGTACGATTTGCATTCGGCCGCCCTTTTTATAAAAATCTCGAACACTATGTTAATTTCTGTTTGATAAAAAAGTTCCGTAAATGACTGAGTTGCCAAGTACAAGTTATCCCTAAGACCACAAATTGGACCAATGTCCACCTAACAACTCTTCCATTCGTAGTTTCACTCTGATCCCTAAATTCTGCCTCTCTTTCACGTTGCCAAATCTGTTCTCGACGAATATCTTCTAATCTACCGTTAAGATCTTTAACGCGCTGGACTATATGCAATATTTTCCCTTTAGTTGCAGCTTCATGTGTTGCAGTCTGACCAATGGCTATATCAAGCGACAACTTTACACCTCCATTATGATTGGATGTTGATAGCCAGCCCGTATTCCCAGATGAGGAGCTTAGTGTAAAGCATATACGATGCTCACCATTATCTGCAGCGGAAAAAGTGAAACGGCCTGAGGAAGCTCCTTTCTGAGATACAACCCGATGATCATGGTCAAATGTCTCCTGGATAGTTTAGTTAGTTTGAAGAAGGAAATTGGAGTAGGAATAATAATAATAATAATAATAATAATTTTGAAAAAGAATCTTACATCAATGGTAATGAAGTTTGTGAGTCCATCATGTTTGGACCATGTTTTGCTGTTACTATCAAATTCCTCTGCTACATAATGTCCTACGACTAACGTTCCTGTGAAAAATATCGTAAGAAGATCTCGTTTTCTGATCACACTTATACCATACCTTTCGTTAGTTCTTCATAAAAACATTTTGGTTGATTGCCGTCTATAAAAAAGTAGAGTGATCTAACCGGCGCAAGTAGAATAGACAGTAAAGGGAGCAATTTAGTCAATCTCATTGTATCAGCTGGGCGTTAAAATGAATTATGTATTGAAATTCTAGAACGCGTTGGATAGTCAAATCTAAATGCTTAGTAAATTTGGAAAACGTAACCCTCAGCATTAGGCAGTTGTAGTTTAATGAATAAGAAACTTTCGTGCGCTGCCCATGTTTGATCCAACAAATTTTCATTCATATAATTTAAACACATCTTATAATAATAATTAGATGACAAGCAAAACTTGATTATTAAAGCATCTTTCTAACATGAGTTCACACGATTTTCGCGATATGCTAAACCTCCCAGCAGAAGCACGCCGATCTGGGAAAAAACAAAAAGCCAACGGCCCGAAAGCTGTATTAAAAGGTCTCGCGCGTGAGGTTCAGAATTTGAGTGGTGACAATCCAATAGCTATAGTGCCAAAGACTCCAATATTTAAGAAGAGACGTCTTGGAAGTCGAAAACCCGCTGCTAAATGGCAGTTGAAACCATTTAAAAATACAGCTAGGGATGATCAAACATTAATTCTTAAACATTGGAGACGAAAATCAGAAGATCCCGTGTTACCAGATGGTGAAAAATCGAATATAGCAGGTAGATCTGACATCGAAGATTCAATTTTTGCCAAGTTTAATGTGAGAGTCAAGGTCGTCAATTACAATGATAATCAGTATAATACTCACCTCCAGACTCCAGACTGGACAAAGGATGAAACAGACTATCTCATGAATTTAGTAGAAGAGTATGATCTAAGGTGGCCAATGATCTGGGATCGATACAACTATTTACCACCCTCTTCTGTTGAGAGTTTGGGTACGAGTGAGAAAGCAATTCTTCCTATTACAAATATACGGAGTCTGGAAGATATTAAAGAGAGATACTACAAGGTCTCTGCTAAGATTATGCAACTCTCTTCAGATAAGAATTGTTTAAGTTCTTACGAGTTGAATCAACTTGAAGCAATGCTAAAATTTAACAAGCAACAGGAAATTGCTCGCAAAAGGTTTGCAGAAGCAACGTTTCATCGTACGATAGAAGAAGCTAAAGAAGAGGAAAATCTTCTAGTGGAACTCAAGAGAATCCTTGCACGGTCAGAAAAACTAGGTCATGAGCGTAAGGAGTTATACACTCTTCTTGATGCACCTACTTCTACAAACACTATCGGCGCATATACATCTAGCCAAGGGCTACAACAATTACTCGCAAGCTTAGTTCAAGCTGATAAAGCGAAACGAAGCAAGAGTCTAAGTAAATCTGCTGTCAGTCCTGCTGGTCCGAACCAAAATAACCAGTCCAATACTTACGTCGATTCACGTCGTGATAGTAGTGTAAGAGAACCACTTTCTGGAACTATTAGTAACAAGAAAGTTGCTTCGGGGTCATCTGATCGGCGCCAACTTACTCCCGAAGAAGAAACCTTATATGGCGTTAGATACTTTGATCGAATAACTACTACGGGTCCTGCCTTTCGTCATGACAAAATAATGAAACTAATGATTAGCAAATCATCTATTCAACAAGCAAAGATTAGAAATATTCTAACTGAGCTACGTATCCCCCCTAGACTATTGATGCCAACGTATCGAGTAGGTGAAATATTTGAATGTCTACAACAAGATATATCAGCTCTTCTTGATCTGAGGAAAATTGCGGACAAGCTACAAGGGGAGATCAGCGTTCTAAAAGCGTTAAAGGAGGAAAGAGGAAAACTAGGTCAGTTACCGGAACCTAACGCGGAGAATCAGAAAGACAAAAACGAAGAAAATAAAGATGATAATTTAGTCACCGAAGGAACTGCAGCAAAAGAGGCTACTACCCCCAAAATTGAATCATTTATAGATGAAAAAAAGGAAATAGGCACAGCACTGGGTGTACACAAGAGAAGTACAAGTGTAATCAGTAATCAAAGTCTTAAACGGCGTAAGAAATAAAAAATAATCTATATTGACTCACAAAGTGATTTAAAACTTGAACCTCACTTTATGAGTTTTATTCCAATAGTTTAAGTTTGGGTAACAACTCTACATATTCTAGTACCTCGATATTTCATACACCATTTCAAGTAAATCCTCTAATACATCGTCATTAACAAATTTTATACATCAAAGTGTCTTTTGAAAAGAATCATAGCTCCGGATTTTATTGCAGCGTTTTCTCGTGATGAAAATTCATCTCAGTGGCAGCTGAAGTATATGTCATCCCTATAGCCACTTTTAGCTAAATTTTTATAAGGAAAGCGTGGAACTGGAGCAATCAAATGCGTATTGATCATGAAGTGAATCTAGTCAACTGGATTACTCAATTAGAGTCTATTAAGTGAACATCCTTCTTTTCTCATAATACTTGTGAAATTCCGGACATGAAGAAGGATAAGACTTCTAAAGGCAAAAATTGGGAATCTCGATATTTTTGTGCTGATATCTTTGAATCAAAAAAGAAAAAAAAGATGGCAAAGTAGCAACTTAACCAGAAATCGAGGAATCTTCAACACTCACTGAGATTGCAAAGCACGACTCTTAATCTTAAGAAAAGAAATATTGAACATGGATGAACATAGACTTAGACTCAGTACTTGCACGAATCAGAAAGTGAGAGGTTTATCAGCTGAAATTTCTATCAAAACACTAACTCCTGAGAGTTTTGAATGGCTTTTTCAATTATAAAAATTGTTACTACAGACTATCCAAAAAACATGTACTCTTGTAATTTTACAAAGCAATAATCATGGACTCTAGACAATTTAAAAAGGAAACATTCAACAACTAAATACAGTAGGGAGAGTCAAAGTTGAACTTTGAACCCTATCAAATTTGATAAGTGAGGTTCCACGAGTCCGATCAGCTACTTACAAAGATTTACCCTTGAATTCTGCTACTCGATCAATATATCTATGATCATTCACTGAACGTAGCTCTCGTACAATTCTAATGGCGTTATATCATCGATTTGAGAATAGTCAGTAGCTCCAAAGTTACTGGAACCTTCAAGTATGGCAGAGAAAAGATCGGACCCAGCTATCACCTACCACCTACCGACCAGCACTAAACCTCAACAAGAACTGAGAACCTTTTCCACTTTCAGAATTTATTCATCACTCGTAAGTATATAACCCTAATGGACCCATGAGATATTGCCACACGCGATTATTTTTGCCAAGATCTAGATAAGCCGTTATCGAAACGCCTAGGAACATCATATTTTTGTCCAGAAAATTATCTTAGGCAGTGCTCTTGCGTCTATACTGACTAAAATCTTTCTCATACAATTTCTCCCCTTGTTTAAAAGCCTAAAATTTAAAATTCAATCAATAACCAAAATTTGCTCCTCATGTTACTCGATACGCACGATCGAGGATTTTCTTGTAGGTAATAAAGGCAAGGCACATAGTACCTGCTCTCGTCATTCGAAAAAGCGCGTATTGCCTTCAGATCAATGGGAGTGATTTTATGTACGAAATTAAATCCTTGAACTAAGTGATGTATTTCATGTTTTCCAAACCTTTCAATCATGCTAATAAATGTTGACAATAGTTTCAAACACAAACACTTGACGCCAACTATAATTTTTACCTCGAGTAATTGCCAGATTATTTTGGGTCTCGTATTGTCAGAATACAAAAAGGAAGCCAAGCACAGAAAGCTCTAAATCAAGCTTTGCTCGAGCTTGGGAAATGTATCTAGCTCTGGTGGCTATCGCTCTAGACGTCGCTACATCACTGCTTCTTCAGATCAAATTCTCTTAATTATTTTCAAGATAAGCCGTGTTTTAGTAAGTCTTCAACTACAAATCAGCGGCATAGAGGTACAATGGTCCGTTTTACCTGTAACAGTAACCTTCAATTAAGACTATTACTTTTTGAATCGATATTGTTGCTAAAAATGCATCATTCTTACTTTACGCCATATAAGAACGGTTTTTGATGCTCTGACGCAATAAATTTTTTAAATCCACGAACTCTTGCTTGGGCGCCATTGGAGATGTATCAAGATCTCCTAATAATGTGAATCACAGGTGCAGAAATTATAACTCAGAATCAACAATGCCTTCTGTACTTCAAAAAATAACCTATTATAATTTAGAAGTCTGTCACCAATCAATTTATGCACTGAATTGTATTAACAATTTCACTCCTTGTATGAAAAATTTTAGTGTAAAAAAATATTCACCATTTCTTGCACAGCAATTGCGTCAAGATAAATTCGTCAAACAATGCACAGATAGATTCTCTAAAGAAATGTTACAATTTTTGGAGATGTAATTAGATGGAAGTTGAAATTTTTGTTTATATTCTTTATTTTATACAAATAGCATTATTATCTTAGGGAAACATTAAATTCTTACCCCCTTTCCTTATTTCCTGAAGTCCCTGCCATGCTCCTTTGAAGGCCCTCCCCGGCAGTTACTAGGAGCCCCAGCAAGAATTATTCCAAACACAACAACAAAATCTAGCATCTTAAACTTGGAAAAGTTCGACTCACCTAAATCTAACTTATAATCAATAAGTTGTAATCGTAATATTATATCCTATGCTTTTGCTTCCAAGAAATAATTATTTGATTCTCAAAAATCTTTGGCTTAAATTTCATATTTTAATTGAGGTCTTAATTGCTCTCAGTGTACAGTACTATTAACATGAAATTGCCATTAGATTATCACAAATTTCTTCAATAGATCATAAAACCCGATTAAATGGCCTACAGATTCATATATTTCTTTATGATAGGTAACCTTAACTCTAAATTTAATATAAAGGAGACATGAAAGTTGAAAATCGTTGCTTTTGAGGCAATGAATAACCAGCAGCAGTATCGATTTACCTCATTCAAAGTTTCATTGAAAAAGTCAATTCAATCGTCTGAGAATTTCAGTCAGAACAAACTTTAAATCAATTGTTTATATCACAACTCGATACCTTTTTCGTAGCTTTCTGTTTCAGTGCCAACTTTAATTGAGGGAGTAGAGAAAATGGACTTCTATACGCACGTCATTATGAAGATGAGTAAAAATCTTTCAGTGATTCCGTTAACATTATGTCATGAAAATTTTGGTTTATATTAACTTTTCCACGTCTAAATAGAATTTACGCCATATCCCGTGTGAGGAAAATAAGATGTAACTCGACCTTGATCTTGGCCGCTATTTTTCTTCGCCTCTACTCTTGCATAGTGCCCACAGTTTTAACTATCTCTAGTAATCTTCTTCTTTATAGCTAAGGATAGAGCATCTCCGAATAGAGTAGGTGCTTATTTGCCGTAGAATGGACACGTATAACACCTACTACACTCAACCCTCGAACAAAGGATATCATTCAAAAATATTTATAAATTCATGAAACATTAAGCGAATCATGCATCATTATTAGCTTTGGGGGCATTAGTTCCCTTTTTGCCCGAATCAAAATGTATTCCCCTTCTTTCGGCCGTTTATCATATTCGGATATTGATGGTCTTTGCAAACAGTGGTCTTATCTCAAAATTTTGAAGGCTGACATCGAAAACAAATTGAAAGATCTTAAACTTCACTATCCAATCATGCATCCTAGCTAGGACAGGTTATCCTAGCTTGGGTATCACATCGGAAAATATGTGCGCATAATCTGCATCAAAGGATGGGTCATGTGAGCCCTAATTGTCTATCCAAACTTCTTCAAAACACCGTTGGCATTCATAGCCTGAGCAATTTAAATAAAGTAAATTTACTTAATTGTGAAGTCTGTTTGAAAAGCAAATTTATGAATCAGATCAATAGATCTTCTAGTAATAAAGATTTCCCATTCCTAGGGAAAGTTTCTAGTGATATCTGTGGACCCATATCACCTACAACCTTCGATAGCTATAGATTCTTTGTTACATTCTTAGACACAAAAACAAGATATCTTGATGTGAAACTTCTCAGGACTAAGGATCAAGCCATAGATGCTTTCCAAATCTATGCTAATGCATATGAAAATAATGCAAATAACAAAAGAATTCGTATTTTAGCCACCGATAATGGTACGGAGTATACCGACAAGCGGTTTAAAGCCCTATTAGATAAGAAAGGCATAACTCATCAATTGTCAATTGTCACCTGTTTACACTAAAGAGCCTAATGGCATCGTGGAGAGAGTCAATAGAACTCTGATGAACAAAGTTAGATGCCTCTTATCAAATGCTAATTTGCCAAAATATTTTTGGGGTGAAGCATGCTTAACAGCAACGTACTTATACAATAGGACACCTCACTCAAGCTTGAACTTTAAAACGCCTTATGAGGTAAAGAATGACCAAAAACCTGATATTTCATATATCAAAACTTTTTGATCAATTTGTTTTTACAAAAATAAAGGCAACAACATCAAAAAACTTGATGATAAAGCATTGAAGGGCATGTTAGTTGGCTTTAATGAAAAGTTGTACAAGGTTTTTGATATAACTTCTAAAAAATGTATATGGGTACGGGATATCCATATCATTGAGAACAAATTTATTAATGATATAGATCAAAATGATATGTCAAAAGACAATTATGTTGAGATAAGTCTAAATAAAGACAAAAACACTGCTGATTATTTCCCAACTGCAGATGATTTATCTATGAGAACAAATATTTCTCCAAATAATATCATTAATGAAAACAATAATGCTTGCTCACATCCATCATCTTCAAATGATAATACAGCAAGTTCAATTGATCCCGCTATTGACTCATTTTCTCAGTTGAGAAGATCTAACCGGGTTAGAAAACAGTTGTAAGAAGTATAGTAACTGTACTCATGACTATGGAAAGAGATTCTCGGAAATAATGTATATTAGTAGCTCTGCATTCCGCAGTAAAGAATAGAGGAAAAAATAAGGAAAATTTTTATCTCGATATTCATTCATAAACTTTACTTTTATATTCCGCGTGCACTATTTTTAACAAAAACACAATGGCCCATCTGACGGTCGATATTTTGCAGATTCATTAACACATCCATTTTTTGATGTGTTTCGATGAGCATATCTATTCTGACTAGGATCAAGTCCTCTCTCAGGAAAATTTCCGCTAAGTGCTATCTGCCTATTGTCATTAACTTTTGAAATCCCAGCTTGTTGATGGATTTGATAGGGGGGCTTTGACTGAAAGTTTTTATCCAAGACTTCATTGCTATGGTCTTGTTTTACTTTTGGAGCCATCAGTTTCCCTGAACTAAAATCTGCAAGGACTGATGACAATGATTTCCCATAGTGTGCCGCGCACATTGCTCGTATCTGAGCTACTTTGTTTCGCTCAGCCGCTCGCTCCCTTGCTTCCCTGGTTGCATCCAATCCTTGTTGGACTTCATCAATTATCTCCCTGCATCTCCATAACGATCCACACGACAATGCTGCTCTAGAAAACACCTCACCTCGCACTTCTTCGTCACGAAGTCCATCAAGGAAAGCAGATATTATAGAGTTCAGTACTGATTGCTCAATCGGCACCAGAGGCTTGCCTGTGGCTGCCTTCATTGGGGAATCCCTACCATGTGATCGCCGCAATAAATGCAGTGCTCGTTGGTAGTATGCAGTTAAAGTCTCGGATTCTTTCTGCACGAAATTCTTAGTGTCATTTTGTAGATTTCCCTCGGTATAGGTAACTAATTTTGCTGGAAATTGGGCTAACAGCTGCTCTTTAAATTCTGCTACATGCTGCTCCGTGGCATTCTCACGGTTATCGATCATTTCTCGTATCATCGGAGTCGATTCCAGCCAGCTTGCGGCCTCTCCATCAAATAATATATCAACGGCGTAAAAAAATAGGTTAGGCGGTGGGGTTACGTGCCTAGCCTTCTGAAAGTCATAATTAACTCTCGATAACCACCGTGCTCTGGAACTTCCACCATCACCTATGAACCTTCCGGCTTGATCAAATGATAGTAAGTGTTGAAAACCTAGGGTTCAGAGCATTATCTAATTTAGACGTTCTCAACAGGATAAGATTAGATGTTGATCTAGCCAGGATCAGTAT
>QVIK01000661.1:0-28948 GCA_003957845.1 Oidium heveae | reverse complement strand
AATCGCTTTCTTCCCGAATTGGTTGAGATCCAATTCTGGGGCGAGATTAGAAATCATGCGGAAGGGAGCGTAGCGATACTGTGGGTTACTGCGAAGCCAGCTCACCATTTCCTGGGCCTTTTCCTCTGACACAGCTGGTTTCCTCCCGCACCTGTTTTTCCCAGTCACCAAACCATGACTTTGGACATAATATACTTGCCGCTTAGTGAAACTAAACTGCTCCGCAATTTTTGTCACCGGCACTCCTAGATCCAAGGCAGTTTGGATTTTGATTCGATCCTTTTTCGTAGTTCCAAGACTACGATTTCGATCATTGACTGAAGAAGGCTCAACCCCTTCTAGGGCAGAGCTATTTATTTCTCTAATTTTTGCTCAGTAGTTGCAGTGGGTTAAATTAAAGCATCTACTTACAATTTGGTAGAATTATTCGAATCTTGGCTCTCAACAGGGGGAAAACTGCACCCTATCGGACTCGGATTAAATGCCATATGAGGCTGGTACATACTAGAATATCATTAGTTATTGACTTAGGAATATGATATTAAACTCTACGTACGAATTTGAATAACAACCTGTGTGTTGCGGTTCAGCAGGAAGACTCGGCCCAAAATCAGAAACCATTGGAAATGGAATAGGACTGGTTTTTCTTAGCAATTAGTCAAATAAGGTGATACAGCAACCGACAAGAGAGATTGAGAAGTGGCAGATTCTATCAGAGGGTAAGATTCGTCTATTCGAGACAAAGAGTTGGTGATGCCAATGTTTTCCATGATAAGTTTTGATGTGGTGTATTTGTGCGATGAGGTTGGACTGAAAATGGAAGTTGGAGAAGATATTGTTGTGTGATGGTGGAGGAATTTTGTGACCTCAAGAATTTGAAGGTACCCAAGTTGGTTTCTTGCATTTCTCACCAACTTTCTAGTGTTACATTTGATCGACATCTTACCCCTGCCTGCATGCAAATCATATGTATATGCGAGTTACATTTATTTAGGGTCGGGATAGTATTAATCATTACTGATTAATTACCTTCATTATATCTACTCACCGTATATAACTTTAATGCTTGCCTTCCCTCCCCTACCAGACCCACATTGCATAACTCAGTACCACTTTCATAATTCTGCACCTGGTAATTGGGCTTTGTTCGTTGCCTGGGAGATCATTGAGTATTTGTAGATTAAAGTGATAATACGTGTATATACAATGGAGCATAGATTTGGTCAGATAAATCACCACCTTATTTTACTCTCAGCCAACAGTCAATTCTATTTCTACTCTCTAATTTGAAAGGCTAAAATATTTATCTCATCTCCCAAAATTCTAAAAGTCTGTATTTCAAATTCTTATGGTGTTAATCTCTATAAACTAATCGATTCAGCTAATTCTTAAGCTATATACTCTACTTCAGGACATATCTACCTCACCACCAATTCTTTCCTCAATAAAGTGGAAATACATACAGTAATATCTGGTACGTCCCAAGTCAGTAGTTTGACCTTGGTTTACCCGAAATTAATCTAGAATTTGAAACCGAGAACAATTGATTGGATCTGCTAAGGTGTGGGTTTTGGTCGAATAATTGCTCAGTTACTTCGTATTTTTGACTGTGTTTGAAACGACGGATTTTTAGGCTGGTCTCATGGTTTTATCTGTTGGACCACTTCGTGTTGGCAAGCTTTCCTATTGGGGTCATGTACCTTCCTGGCAAAGTTATTCCTTGCTATTTACATAAATGAGTATGCAAAATCTTATACCTTTGAAGACATTTTCAAGGAAATATAGCCGAAAATACAATCATAGGTGGAGGAGCCTCTTCTTCTGAATCGAAGTATTCCACTCTTGCTTCAACAATACGGTTTCTCAATTTAAATTCTGGATAAAATAAATAATATTTTGTGAAAGCCAAGAGCTTCCCATTGCAAATATTATTTCATCCATATTACAATAATTATGTAGTTTGTTGCGTTTTTCATTAAATCCAGCATTAAAAGCTGAAAACTACGCTGTCATCTTTTCTTAAATAGCTTCTTCATACCTCACAGATTTTAAATGGTGTTTTAATGATTATTTGAGGATAAAATATCAATTTAGAAAATCATTCGAGCCACTCATGGCCTACTGTAGTCTTATCAGAAGGTGGAGTACTTGAAGCTAGCGCGATATTGACATATTAGCTTCGAATCTGTTAGAGCCTTTCTCTTAAAAATATAGGCGTAGCAGGATATTCAGCAGCTGTGACTCAAGTACCTCACAGTAAATAAATAAATATTCAGTGCTCGGGATATTTGAAGAGAACCGTAGGATTTAGAGTTTGATTCTCCCTTTACCTTGCCTTCAATAATAGTTGAATTGGTAATTTTATTATGGAGTATATTTTTTCTATTAGATCTAAGCTCTTTTTTAGGCTTCCCCAAGCCTTTTGAACATCTTTTTTTTTGAATTATTTTTTAGCCAAGTAACCATTTTTGCTTTATATCGAGGCGAAGCGCGTGAATTGATAAAGAAGGCGTTTTTTGTGACGAAATCTCCCATACATCACATTAAATCATAGACAAATTTGAAGAGTTCCAGTAGAATCTGAGACGTTTGTAGAAAATTGAACTTAATTCAAGATGTCGGCCTTTTAGTCTCTAATCTATTTTTGAATAGGGGGTTTATTTTCAAGAGGGGCAAAAATCATGACCTGCATGTAAAGAGCATTACCTCAAAAGCGATTAAATATCTCTGATTTGAGTTAGTATCTTTGTGTATTATTCGCCCCTTTTCATTCGCGAGCAAACATACATTAATTTGACTGTATGGAATTCTCTGGCCGATGAAAATATTTAAGAATTTATCCCTTTTCATGTGACTTTCTAAAGGATGATCATCACGTGGCGAGAATGAAGGATCAGAGATAGGCAATGAGCTTAGAGCAGAAAGATAGATACCTTGTGTATAATTTATGAGAGAAAGGAGGAAAAGCACTGATTTTTCTTGGGTCTTCTTTTCTCTCTCGTAATGCCTGGAAGTAAATCATAGTGACGTCTTTGTACACTCCTCCCCACTCCCCACTCCTCTTTCCTCATATTTTAATTTATAAAATTCAAGTCTTGCTTTTCACTTTTTATTTTTCATTTTTTTGCCGTTGGTATTTTTCAGTACAATAACAAATACATCATCACCTTGTCAATCCAGATTCTCTTGATTAAAAAAGTCATTAAAATGGTATTCCTTACTCGAATCTCAACTGCTTTTCTTTTGAAAATAGGAAAACCTTTTCCCAGAGCCACGGCTAGCTTTAGCACATCATATTCTCATAGAAAGACAGTGGCCGAGTCAATTAAAGAACAAGTAAAAGAAGTTAATCAAACTGTTGCAGATAAAATTGTGGATGGCATTAATACGAGTCGTAAGTTATGTCCTAGATTTGTGATATATTCTGTTGAAATACTATTTTGACTAATATGGAGTTAAACATACAGAAAGTATTGCTAGTAAGGCAAAAGATATGAGCAGTATGTCAGAGAAAGAAGCAAAAGGAAAAGCCGAAGAAAAGGCTGAAGACCTTAAAAGTCAGGCAAAAGATAAGAAAGAAGAAATCAAAAAAAAGATTTGAATTATTTCAGTGTAGAAGTGAAAGTACAAGATATCAAGTTTAGACAAAATGACAGATGTCAGAGCAGAAGTAGTGACGGAACTTGTGGATTATTTTATTGATTTTTGAGCCTTGGGATTTATGATACCTCAGACAGATGTGTTTTATCTTTCCAAATGATTCATTTGTCTAAAAACCATATTAAATTAACATAGCTTTTGCTAAGTCTCTTAAGAAGTGGTTTTCATATCCAGATTCCCGAATGCTGGTTATCCGATTATCTATTTTCCTTATTATTTAATCTAGGACCTACTATCCTAGACCTTAAATAATTATTTCTTTGAATTAAGCTAATCTCTTTTTAATAGCTTTACGGGGATTTTATAATATGTTAATCACATTTATTTCTTATGAGAGTTTGAAAACATTAAAGATCAGCTGGTGCTTTCATAGATATTTTTTAATTATGTAAAGCATCAATAAATCACGATAATGTTATACAATAGATCAGAGTTTTATCGAAAGATCTCTCTTCTTCCCAATAAGCTTGGGGGCTATGAGCGCATCAAAAGAATAGTGCATGAATAAGTAGCGTTGGTGGGTAGACAGATGTCTTTTAGTATTCATGACTATTTTGCTTTTAAAGCTCAATTGGAATCTTCCTGTGCAATTTTCATCATCATGATCCACATCTTAGTCTTCAATCGTTCCACCACTTCTTTTCGAATCCATAGAGTATCATAATCCCCACTAGCAACACGATCAACCCAATCAAACAACAATTTAAGCCCCAAGAGCCGATCTTTCTTTCCACTATCTAATGTAGCATTCTCCAGTACCAGTCTAACGTCTACCATTGTACCTCTGGTCTCGATATCTCGGTCACTAGCGCCACCAGCAGTTATTGTAATTGTTGAAGAAGATGATAATGAAGATGGGAGAACTAATGCTCTTTCAGCTTTAGTTAAAGACCTGAAGGCATTTAAATTAAAAATCCATTCCAAGGGATGTGTTGATGTATATTCTGCATCACTGAGTGCCAAAAAGCTTGCATGAAATGGATTCGAGGCCGAAATATGCGCTGCCCGTCGACGAATATAAATTGTTTGGGTTGATTTGAAGACTGTCATATGTGCACAATTAGTTTCCAGGTCAAGTGATAAATTCCAAAAATCAGATGAATCTGTGCGAATTGTTTTAATTTGATCCAACTCAGGGACTAGGCAGGGACTAATCAAGCGTTTATGTTGACTACCGGTTCGAGGAATGATAATAATCGGCACAGAAACGGGCTGATTTGTTTCAATATCTTTGGCAATGAAGCACCGAGGTTCTGCCGCCAGACTCCAAAAATGGCGAAAGGCTTGTAGATGAGATCTATTGTCGTGTACAGAGCTTGGAAAAATTGGATAAAAGGCAATGAGTAAGGAGGCAATTGCAAGGTTTGACGTTCCAAAGGTAAAGGTACCACCACCCAAAAACAGAGCTCCAGTGGCAATATGAGCCGCGAGATGACTTCCATAAGGTGTTTCAGGATCATCGCGACCATGCAACGATCGAAGACGGCGAAAGACAATAAGATCGCCTGTTCCAGCCATGACTGTTGCAGCTGAAAGAGCTAATAAATCTTGACAATGTCGGACAGTGATCTGTGTTAACTTTGCGTCATATGTAACAGCTTCCAGTCGAAAAATACGCATAAATTGGTCAAGATAATAAATCAAAAGATCACGCACAGCAATATCCCCCGACCCAGCACATCTTAAAGCAATACTATAGCAAAGACCAGTGAGGATATTATAAAATGCAAGATCTTCTGTGTTTAATAAGTCGATAGAGACTAGCTTGCTTCGTGGTTGATAGTCTTCAGGAAGATTTTTTTTGATCCATTCAAATGAAGGTTCAATTTTACTCCACATAATTAGATGACTCGCCATAGTTCGAAGTAAGAAAATATCTGGTCGTACGTAATCAAATTGAATTAATGAATCTGGGACATCAATTTTGCGAGCTATGATCTGATTTTCTGATTTCATAAAGATTAAAGCAATGCCCATAACAGCAGCAGCCGAAGCCTTATCTAGCACATGGATAAGATCTACTTTTTTACTCCCGGTAGCATGAGTTAATAGTCTTTCTGTTAGTTGCATGTCGTACAAACCCTTAAGATCAGAACCCTTTCCAAGATTGATAAGTCCAAGTGCAAAGCCAGCAGCTAGTCGATACCCTTCATCCCGAAAAGGTTTATCGTCTGTCTCTGTATCAATGTGCTCAATCTCTGATACCATGATTTCACTCATTCGTCGATGCTGAGTATTACAATACAACAATCCAATTCCCATGATTCCTGTTGTTTGAGTAAGCGGAGATAGATTTAAATCAGCAGCACCAGGTGGAAGCATCCGTGTTATATGTACTGAGAGGAGTCTTGTAATTAGAGTATCCATACTTCCTATATATGATGCAGCTAGTCCAAGGAGTAAGCCAATAGATGTCATTGTATGCTTTGGAGTTAGATATTTGAATGCTACCCACTTTGCTAATGATTTTAAATGCCCATTCAAGCCTAAAGCTAGTAGAAAGCCAGCATGTCGATTATTTAGCATACCTGAGAGAGGTTTATTGTACAAAATCCATGAGGTATCTATACCCTTCGCATCACGAGATATTTGTAGCCCGGCAGCAACTCCTGCATGGAAAAAGGCCCAGCAAACTTTTTCTTCTGTAAAGGCAGACTTATCAGCTGTAACGACATTGTTATCAGGTTTCATCACACAGCTAAGATTAAAGCCACTAATAGTCCATTTTTGCGTGAGGAGTGGGATACGAGAACTATAGTAAAGCAATCCTCTTCCCGAAGAGATGGCTAGGGTTCGATAAGCTAGAGTCTGTGCATGTTCCCTTTGAGCCTCGAGAAGTTCAGACTCACTCCACTGAGGTTCTGCCTTACATACAGCGATAGTAGGGGAGATTGTATCAAGAAGCTGGACTGCCTCGTTAAATCGTTTATCATCTTTAAAAATTAACCTTGTTACAGATAGACGATCAACTTCTGCAGTCCCACTAAATACCCCTGTTGTCTCTGGCTTAAATACATCCAAACATATCCTTTGTACATCTATTTTAGAATTATGTGGTGCTACCTATCAGGTATTAATTTTAAGTAAAAGCTTATGAAATTTTAAGCTTACAAAAGATTTTGGCTGACCCTCTCGAGGTTTGAGTCCGGGTGTTAGTGAAATGTTCACATCTTCTCGTCCTATTAACGCAAGAAGCGTACTGTCCCAATTTGAGGGAGGTTCTGATTGACACTGTGCTATTGCTTCTTGAAGAGGAATAAGAATAGCCTCGGGTAAAGTATCTAATATGTGAATATTTCCACCTGCCTGAGAAAGTGACTCGACAACTTGCGATGGAATCCAATCAGATGTTACTAGATCAAAAAATTTCTTAAACATAAAAGTTCTTGGAGTTATTCGCAAACACAAATCATCCGCAAATCTATTAGTCAAACCTATGCTTTTAGATCCCACGTGAGCTATTGTTACGAATGGACAAGATGATCTAGTTATTAGACATTTCTGAATCCAGACGTAAATAGATGGGCAATCGAAAGGCTGTGGGGCACATGACTTTATTGGATTATCTATCAACATCAATTAAAAATAAAAGTTTTCAGCAACACAAGGAAGATTTTACCGTTGTCAAAATCAGAATCAAATAAAGTTGCCTCTTCAGTTTTATAAAAATTTACCCAAGCGGGCCATTCAAGCCATCGTACAACTTGAGCTAATATTATCGTTAAGTTCGCACACCCTGTATTAAAGGAATCAGATGTTAGAACATTTAGTTTTTGTTCCTCCCGTAGTAGGTGAAGCCCAATGAATACATTTTGTAAAGATTTTACACGAGCTTCGAGGGCACATTTACTCCAGGTGGGAAGACACTGCAATACGGTTTTTTTCCCTTGGAAAGTATTGACATACTGGCGAGTAAGTTTAACATGACGTTGAATAAAGGAGTCAGTTGAGCAATTATTTCTGTCAAATATGGAGATAGGCTCGACTTCATCGACTTCATAATTATTAACATCAACATTTGTAGTGAGCCATGCCCATCCAGCATTTTGTGTCCAAGAGGGAAAAGGATTACCCCACCTAGTTTCATCTGCTAACATCAAATCCCAACTTTCAACATTCTTCAATGATTTTTTGTCGGAAACTTGAGATCGAGGGAAGTCTGTAAAAGATCTTTTTTTTGATTTTATCAGTGACTGAGCATTAAAGTTAATACCAAGAGCTATCGCCAGCAGAGTGATATTAACTGCTGTCCATTCCGGCTCGAAAACATCGATAGATTCTGATGATAGCCATTGCATTACATTCCACCAGCACACTAAAATTCCATCAAGTTGGTCTAATGGCTTCGAATATTGATCTACACCAATAGAAATTAATTCTCTGCAAGTCTCAAGAATCTTACAAACATGAGGATTCCGAGGTTGTAATAAAATGCGAATCTGATGAAGATTTCCTTCATCATCCAGTAAATCAACATAGCCCGAAGGTCGAGGGTTGCGTAGCCCACAAAATTTACGCGGCCTTATATACTCTTTCTGCTTCTTTGGATCCCTTATACTTGTTGCCAGAAAATTAATCGGAAATGGAATCTTCATAACATGGCTCCATGGAGCTTGAAGAGTTAGTTCCCCATGTCCATTCTTGGTTTCAGACAAAACAAGTACTCGAGATACCTGTCCATCATCTATTCTGCACGCATCTATTATATTTTCCAGCTTTAAAGTTGGACCTAATGAGACTACATGAACTCCTCTTTCAGATTTTAAATTTTTTGACTTATTGAAATCATTACTGGGCCCTTCAAAATTTGAATGTAAAGTGATAATAAAAAGTTTTTTTTCATTTGGATCAAAAATATAGATAAGATTACTGTTCCCTCGAGTGTCTTCTACAGCGCTAGGAGGTACTGTCATGGTAAAAACTTTGCATTGAGTTAGAGCTTGCTTCTTCTGGGCTGAAAATCTGATAGAACTATATTCAGATGAGACACTCCCAATTTTAGTGAGAAATACTTCCTGCTTTAATGTATTAGATTCTCCACTCTCAAGACCTAATGAGCTGACTCCTTCGTAATCATCTCCAGCATGAGAGTCGTCAAAAGATTTGTCTGCTAAGTATTCACTATTTTTATTGGAATTTAGGCTACTTTGAGATATTAGAGAAAGTGTATTGCTACTCAGTGTCTCAAAACCCCCAAAGCTGGTTCTCGTATGCTGGCTTCCCAAAGACTCACCACGTCGACTAATAATATGCTGTGGTCCAGTTGCAATATCGGAGAATGAAGAGCGATCATGACTATTAGAAAAATCAACTCTAGCTAGCATAGAACTTATGCGTCGGGACTTTCTTCTTGGTATCGACTGGTCTTCGAAATCAGGCTCAAGAGCAGAAACAAAATCCATGAAATTATCTTGGGACCCATTCATTCTAATGTTTTTTCTCGACTTAACAGTGTGATTACTAAAATTTGAGTCTCTTATACTTTGTTGTCCAATTATGAGAGGCGATGAGGTTCCAACGGCACTTGTTGGCGCGTAGGAGCTCCTGCGGCGTGACATATCTCTACATATTACCTTGGTTTTATCATTTTTACAAGCTTTCCCTGAAGAATAATTAAGTTCCCATATGGTGTACTTACAATTCTCACGATTCCACGTCACAGCAATCACTAGAGACAGAGATAAATTGTTAAATTTGAAATCATCTTGGCAGGATACGAATATTAGCTCCTCAGTCGCGTCTAAATGATATGTGTTTGGTGAATATCCTTTATATTCATTTCGATCTGGGATTGACTTCTGAACTACAATTAATCCGATCTCAGAGAATGGATCCGAAATCGAGAACAGTCGTGGACAATTTGTATCTATGCTTGTTATCCACGGTTCTGAAAAGTCTTTGATTGCTGATGGGAACGATAGTTTTTTGGCTTCGCTATGATCTACGATGGAAAATGACGACTGCCGAGAGGTAGTTGTTGACCATGGTTGTAGCAAAGATGATACAAAGGAATTTTGTGGTGTTCGCGGCGTCTTAAGAGTTGGATTTACTATATGAATCTCTAGTTTTCTTTGAATGATGACACCATTTGGAGCCGCAAATGCAGATTCTACTTCAAATGGAAGATGTATGACATGGCTCGTGCCGAAGAGAAAGTAGATATGTGCCTGGGTTTTGAGGAAGACCACTATTGCTGCTTCTCTAGAATTTGAGGCATTATATTTTTTTTCTAGATTCTCCCGCTTCCCAGTAAGTGGTCCAACACTTGGAAAGGTAGTCAATAAAGCATGGGATATAGTCTCATTTTCAACATCAAAGTTATAACTTTTCCGGAAGACACCTCTTCGAGACCATATTACACATCGTGGAGTTACTAGAAGCTCATCATTTTCCAGAGGACTATCAACATCATGGTTGGTGTAGTTACTCCAAGTGTAAGAGGTGTTCGGCGCATTATTTGGCAGATAATTTTCTTGAATGGCAAGAGTTAAACCTGCTGGCGAAGAAAGTCCAATTGAAATGACTGAGGCCATTTATTGTGGATAGAGTGTCTAACTTCTTCATAAGGTTTTGGA
Organism: Oidium heveae; assembly: GCA_003957845.1. Taxonomy (NCBI): domain Eukaryota; kingdom Fungi; phylum Ascomycota; class Leotiomycetes; order Helotiales; family Erysiphaceae; genus Oidium; species Oidium heveae. Next base: position 18,713 of record QVIK01000661.1, on the reverse strand, counting down.
AGTCTTATTGTGAAGGGACATTTTTGTATACATTTACATTTTTCCATGTAGCACTGCTATAATATCATAAGACAAATCGAATTGACGAGGCTGGGAGATTTTGTGGCCCAGCGGTGAGAATGATCTCGTATTTGGAGTCGGAACTGGAAAAATGCTGTCTAATATTCGAATCATTAGTACTTGAAGTCATTCGGACGGATACGAAACTCTAGTTAATTGATAGTGAGAAGTATTACAATGCCTGATAAATTCTGAGAGACGAGTTATAATTAGTTATTGCGCCTTACATGGATGTCTGTTTTTTAACCTTCGCCGTTCTGTGAAGGCTGGAAATATTTAGTCTGAGGGAATGTGCCATAGCCAAAAAACCTAAAACCTTGTTTCGCTTAATGCATATTTATGTAGAGAGCCGTTTGACAGTACTCGCCCTCTTGTATCCGATTGGCTAGCGTGGTAGCCGGAATCGTACTTGGCTTTTCGTTAAATACTACGCGCGCTTGCAGTACCACTAATCAGTACTGTTACTATATTGCAAATTCAGAATTCTAATGTGAATAGCCAATAACTCTAAAAATTGAAATATGCTTATTATATGATTTCGTGCAATCGTCTAGCTCAACTGTACACCAGGTTAACATTCAGAATGTAAATGAAGTAAAAGCACTGCTTGACAGTACTGCACGCGTACGTAATTTTTAACGGAAAGCCAATGATACGAAACCGGTTTCTACGCAAGCCAATTAGATACAAGAGAGTGAGTGCTGTCGAACAGCTCGGTATTATGGAATACAACGTCCCTTAAAGGGCACAAAAAAACTGACTTGTGACTATAACTGCCTCCTTAATCCACCAAATACCCTCAACAGGCTTAAGAAAACTAATCACTTGAAAATCAGCAAAGTTAAATCTAGTTTAATAGAACAATAATTTTGATCTCAGTTGCGTTTCTTTATGCGGATACTTCTTAAAAAAGTATGGATCGATATGTAATGAACACAAAAGAAGTCAACATAATTCTTATAGCGACTCATTATTGTTGAATATGTAATGTATATTAATCGGCTGTAGGAATAATACTCAACACTAACCTAGTTAGGAAAGTAGTGATAATTATATACAGTCCAAAACTCTACCGGAAATGTAATAAAATATTCTATAACGTTCTATGGAACTCTTAACTATTCCATACTATTCCATACTATATACTATCCATAATTTACAGTTTTTTCTGTAAAAACATTTAGTGCATAATAACTTGAACAAGGTTCAAGCGTCAAGGGATATCCTTGCACTAATCCTCTAACGTAACAGGAGTGTGTGTCCGAGTTAGTCGGTCAGCTTTCGCTTATTCGCTTTTAGGATTACGTAATACCATTAGTATAAATAGATCTAGCAAAGATAGAGAGAGGAGGGGGAAGAAAGAATACATAAGATTTAACAATTGTAAAGCAGTCCAAACGGGGACTCTACTGTCTAAGATCTTATTAACTTTCTAAACTACTAACCTGCGAATCACAAGAGTTCACACAAGAGCTACTTTAAGACATAGAAGTTGGTAGAAGCTAGACAGTAAAGATCGAAAATTTATACCGATAAAGATAGGGAAATGTTATTTGCTCCCTCCAAGAAAATTAAATGCACCACCCCCCCACTTTGGACAAATCTGGACCTTTTAGATTCATTGATTGGCGCGTATCAGTTTTCAAACAATCCACGCTTGCCACTTCTTACTAAACTACTATTAAAATAATTAATTCGTGTCATAACTCTGTCTCAGCCCCCATATCGACCTTTCATAATTTTTGGCGCGTCACTCTAAATCTACCCATACTTCTGCTTGCATAACCCAAGATGGAAAAATCGAACAGCAGGCCTGTCTCGAAAGCTCTAACTCAACTTAACCCCTGAACTACATTGCCATGGCAACCGTAATCGACGATATCAAATACTGAAAACGGTTAATCTCCACTAACAATCTTCATCTTTACGATTTCTATATTCAAGATTGCCGGTTTTTCAGTCTGAAAATTTTCATTTAAAATCTCCAAAATGCAGAAAAATAATTCATGGGCATTTAGGAAAATGATGAGAAGACCTAATCGGAATTTACTCTTTTCTCTTAATCAGAAACCCAAATATCGCTATTGTCACGCTAGTCAGTATAATCGAACTTGACAATTAGAACTTATATATCTTTTTAACATCTGTAGGTTTATTTTCTGAAGACATGCTTCTAAAATTATTGATCTGGCTTCTCTTGCTGTCGCTCACTGCAAAAAAAAGCGATGGCGAGACTTATCAATGCCAATATAATTGTATTAAAACTGATGTAACGAAAAATCCAAAAATCAATAAAAAATCTCTGCCAAACTTAAACGGAAATTCACCAAGTTCAAGCACGAAAGAATTACAATAGCGAATACAGTCCCAGATTTTGATCTGATTATCTAAGCCAGCTCACAGAGAAGCCCGACCATGAGCCTTCCATGAGACATGTCGCGTTAAAGAATAATGTGTATAATTTTGCAGTGTAGGACCCTTGAATCCAACTTTCTTGGGAGGTTCTTTATCACTTATCTGATAAAAACCGAGTTATCATGCAAACACAGTGCCGACTAAGTCTCACGGGTATGGATAGGGGTTCCAATAAACAGAATGAAATCCTTTCTATTTTGTTCCCCAATAACAAGAGAGAGAGTTGTTAGGCACCAACACTTTGAGATACACAATAGAATTTGATGCATTCAGACTAACGATTTTGAAAATCTTGCTAGAAGTAGGTTAGAACTCAATCTCAATTCTAAATCCAACCTAGAATGCAAAGAGCTCTGTTGGTTGATATTTAAGCACTTTTTAATCAAATTATTATACGTCTGGCATGTTGGGTCTATGTGATGCTTAGGGAGAGTGTGTAACTATAACTGGCTACATACACTTAAATTGACATTTATTGAACTCGAAGTTACAAAATTGCACCTTAAAATTTAGAATTAACTTCGTCTTATTCTCAGATATCTTCAAGAATGGCTCAGACAAAGTGGAAATAATGGTTTTGATGTATTTAACAGGATATTCCGTCCGGAATTATAAGCCCTAAAGGCTGGTCCGTGCGGACTATCTTACGACACTAATAATACAGGGTATCTCCGCTTGCCAATCATTACTTAACAACCCTAAATTAACGCCTCAACCATTCTTGGTACTTGCAGTGACATATTTATAACAACTATATCTCTCTCTTCTCCTTTCATGCCCGCAATATAACTAAATATCTGTTAAGCTTATCCTAGTCCTGTAATTAATCATTTACAAATTTTTTATGAATTTGAAAAACTAATAATTCAGTTTTACCAGTGGCCTTCGAGTGGTTTGAGACTTCATAACGATGATAATTTTAAATGATTGAATATGGAATAATCTGTCAACGATCACAGTGCCAGGAGTTTTACGGTCAGTTTTAGTTGACTTATATAAACTTAGTAAATCTGGTCTGTGCATCGCATGCACCAACAGCAGAGTGATTGTGAAAATAGAATAGCGCGCTGTGGAACATGGGGTTGTAGCAGCGGCGTGTGAATGATCGATATTAGACGAGAGGCTAAGGGTCAGGGGCTAGGGACGAGAATAAAAATGGGACTTATTGTGTGCACAAAATTATGCTCGTTCATTTCCCTCAGTATATAGCCTCGCGCGTATAGGTACCGTGGCGTTAATACGATTGTTCGCTAAACATCTTTACCCTGTTTGCCAGTTTATTAGTATAAATGCTTCAATCACTCCTGGGAGGGATTCAATAATACGAAACCCATCTTTACTTTTTGCTTTTTTCCTGATTAATCACATCTCTAAGTGACACCTGATATCAATTAACATCGGTTAAGATTCTCTACAATATCCCAGCAGGCTATGACCTGGTTTCTCTGATAATCACTTGGATAAGAGAATAAAACTCTTCTGTTAGCACATGATTAATTACACTTCATTTAACATAATATATTAATAGATCATTAAACAATCAAGAAAAACAACAACGAACAGTGGATGACTCTTGAGCCCTTCTTGATAACTGTGTGAAGGATATCCCGATACGAACCATTGCCCAAATAATACTGTTACGTTGACAGGTCAAGCAACTTACGAAAATTGATATATTATGACGTGACTATATGGAGGATAATGGGTCTTTATGATTTCATTATAAATGGCGTAAAACCCATATTTTATGCTGGAACAAAGGAGCCAAGTTCATACACTGTTTGGTGTAATGCAGCTATTGGTATAATCCTCCAAGAAGTACATACAGACGTATTTTAAGTATTCTATGAAAAAGACGACCCACATTTAATGTGAACTTACTTAGGCACTGAATAAAAGCGACATTGTGTATACTATTGTATACCAACTTGAGGATCTACGCTAATTATTTACTTCTTACCACTCAGCAAAAACCGTCACCGAGGTCATTCGGATGTTCGAGAGTAAATGGTACAAATCATACTAACTCAAAAAAGACTCAAATGAAGAGTATCGTCACGACTTTGCCAAATTCCTCCAAAATGAATTGGTCAAGCGGGATTTTCTACTTGGCTTCCTCAGTCGATACTAGAAAAGAGTCGTTGATAATATAACTATGAAAATGGACTCAACGATCGTGGTAGTCAAGAAGCGTCTGCTTGATATCGATATTGAGGAAGCTTCATACACTGTTCTGGAAATAGTTAGCATGATAATTAAGAAGCCCATTTTAACGCTACCCCTAAGCATAAGAAAAACCACTGTATGCTCATATTGCTGGAAACACCACCCAAAAACTAATTTAAATCATAAGTGGTACAAATGCTTAAAATTAAAAGAATTCAACGAGAAGATCAGAAAGGATAACCCTAAAAAAGGTAAGGGGTTGAATAGTTTAAATCAGGCAATGATTATCTCGGCATCTGAAGAGGTGAGAAATCAAAACTTTTATCTTGACACTTGCACAAGTACTCACATGTGTCCGTACGCAGGACAATTCTCCAATCTCCAGGAATATACCGGATTTTTTAATTCAAGCTCAGGGGAGTTAATAGAAGCACTGGGTAAAAGAACTCTACTTTTAAATTGTAAAATTAAAAACAGCTCTGTCAATAAATTTACAATGAATGATGTTCTATATGTTCAAAAATTTCATCCTTTGTTCTCTTGGAGATAAGAAAGGGCAGATGGTTTCCCTCTCCTTGACAATGGTGATTCACTATGTATCAAAAATAACGTTGTATGTGTCGAAACTAGGTTTAATGGTTCACTACCTAAATTCAAAGAAATATTTATGCGCGATTATGAAAATGCATTCATGACTTATGAATTTTGGCAAAAGCCTTGTCACATTGTGTTGAACTAGGTCAGAATCGACTAAACCAAACAAAATTAGCCTAGCTTGCAGTGCTTATGCCAACGAGGTATATATTTTTTCTGAACAGATCGAGCATAGCGATTATATAGAGAAGCATATCAAATATATTACCATATTCAACTATCAATCTTATCAAAACAGTCTTAGGGCGACTATATGGGCAATCAAGAATCTTCATAAACAAAAAAATCTAACTCTTTGCACCCTTTTTTATTGCGAAAACAGAGAAACTAACTGGAGTTAAAGTCATACCTGAATGCCCTAAAGACTTTCAGTTCACTATGAAGCTTGTGAGCTATCTAAATCAACACACAAGAAACCTAGATCAGTTATGATAAAAGCAACTGCTAGAGGAGAATATATACACTCTGATTTTGTGGTCCGTTTCCCGTACCTTCTCTAGGAAACTCTTTATATTACATCAGTTTCGTTGATGCAACAAGATTTTTAAACATTAGATTTTTTGGAAGCGAAATTTGATACCTCGCAAACAATTATTAATTTAATGAGTTCAAGAAATAATCGATTGTCAAATAAAGGCTATACGAACTGATAACCGTGGTGAATATACCAACGAAAGACCTATCAAGTACTTAGCTCAAGAGAGGATTGTTCACGATTTAACCTCTCCATATTCTACAAAGTCTAGTAGCGTCGCCGAACGGTTAAATTGCTCCGTTGGCGAAAGTATACGCTCCATAATGTTACCCATTACTGAAAAACGTTTATAAGCTGAAGCAGTACAAGCATTTATATACACTAAGAGCTGTCCTTCTCATAATTCTGTTGGTGGGTAGATACACTATGAGGTCTTTTAGAAGCAAAAGTTCACAATAAATCACCTTCAACCTTTTGAAAGATAATGCTATATATAACTACCTAAGGCTAAGCGTTCCTCAGTCAATAAGTTGCTTCCAAGGGTCATAAAAGGGATATTCGTAGGAAAGATTAATTTACTATACCAGTATCGTATCTCTGTCCTTGAAAATGGAAGGACTTTAGTATCAGCTGATGCTAGGTTCCCCCCACTTAAAGAAGAAAATGACTTTCTACTCTTTAAAGATTTCTTCAACACATCAGCGACTCAATTCAGATACCCAGTAGATAAATCGGTCCATAGTCATGAAAAACCCAAATCAACCAGTTTGAAGTCCTGTGATAAATGCTAGCAACATTTATACAAACGACGTGGATAATACTATCGATTATCATTACCAAGCAGGAATTGAGAATCAAATCGTTACACATACACAGCATAGTTTACCACGTGATATACATGCCAAGCCTAAACTAGATTAGCGTAGCTTAGACGATTGGATATATGTGTCCTAGTACAGGGACATGTAGGGGCACCTTGATACAAACTCTTTAACTGTACCACAAATCCTGACAATCATTTAAATAGCCAACTGCAAGAGTTAACACTTCTCAATATCGAAAGCTCAAATAAGAATAATATTGCTAAAAATGATCAATCTATTTGTCAATCAAATGCTCCTACAATTACAAGATCTAATCGCCATACACAATATCGCGTTTTTGATGATAAGATTACTAGGAAGTTGTGGAAAAGGTCTTGTGCAAAAATATTAATTCTTCAGAATTATTCAAATAACATTGAAATTGCCGAAGGACATGAAAGTGCGTTTATTGGTCTCTTGAAAATATCAGAACCACGGAGTCACAATGAAGCTAAAAATTTTCCGTATTGGTATGTATGGGAAAACGCATTTGAAGACGAAGTGAGAACACTTCATGAAAATGAAGTATGGCAAGTAGTACCGATATTATTTCTCCTAGTAGCCAAAGCTCTGTTTCTCAAACTGTCATTAATCCCTTCCCCAACCATCTTCATAGTAGTACGCCAAAATTACCCGTTATATCAGAGTTAACGGTATCTCAAGGAGGCTCGGCTATGGACTTGGACGCTATCTCTCGGCAAAAGGGCCCAGATGGTCGATTAACTGTTGAGGCTAAGAATGCAAGACAATCTCTTGATCGATGTTATAGATGTAATGAGGCTGGACACCTTACGATTGATTGTAAATTAAAGAAAAAGCCTATTATTTCTGTTACCTCTTTGGAAGAAAAGTCTATTGGCTCCGAGTTGTTAAAAGGGTAACTCCAGCGCAAAGTCGCTAGTTGGAGTATTTAACGGTTGGACATGCGGGTATTTCCGAGCCCTCTTTTTCTCGACACATGTATATACATGCCAAAATAGAAAATGAAACTCTTTATCCACTTGTAGACACCGGCGCCTCGGGATCTGCTTTTATTTCTGAATCATTGTCTAAAAATCTAAAACTCCCCTATCATCTCCTATCCTCGCCCATCCAATTAACTGGATTTGAAGGAAAAGAAGGGCCTCTAGTAACTCATGAGGTTATTTTTCCCCTCTATATTGGTAGACACTTTGAAATCCTCAAGGCCTACGTTACTAATCCTTGTAAACACGATTTAATACTTGGCCTCCCTTGGCTGGAAAAGCACAACCCCTATATCAATTGGGAAAATAACTATATCACCTTTGGTGAGAAATGTATAAGTAACTCCTGTTGTTAATTTGAAACAACAGTACCGTATCTAAATTCAAGATGTTACGCCTCCAAAGATATACTCATGCCTTCAAACAATAGCAAAAGCTCACAAAAATTACTAGAAACGTCCATCACTTTACCTGTCACTCCACCTAAAAGAGTGTCAGCCTCCGAATTTTCAATCTTAATGCAAAACGTAGAAAATTATTTCTTCACTTTCAGCATTCGTGATCTTGACCTTATGTTAGACTCCACTATGCAAAGAATGCCAACAATAATTGTAGGCACAACAAAAATGGTTATTCCTAAAGATGCTGATCCTCTAAAATTCTTGCCGTCACAGTACCACGAATTTCTCGACGTCTTTGACCGTAAAAAAGCTAATTCGCTACCACCACATCGTCCATGGGATCATACTATCGAACTCCAACAAGGAAAGCATCCCCCTATTTCGCGTCCGTATTCAATGAACCTAAAAGAACTAAAAGCCTTGAGGGAATATCTTGATAGAGATCTTGAAAAGGGGTTCATACGTGTTTCACGATCACCAGCTGCTGCACCCGTACTTTTTGTTAAAAAACCAAATGGTGATCTTCGTTTTTACATCGACTACAGGGGTCTAAATGCCATATCTCTAAAGAATAGATGCTTACTTCCATTAATAACGGAGACTTTTAGTCAGCTATGTCATGCAAAATATTACACCAAACTAGATGTGATATCGGCATTCAATAAACTCCGAATCAAAGAGGGAGATGAGTGGAAAGCTGCATTCACCTGTAGATACGGACTTTTCGAGCCCCTTGTGCTTCCTTTTGGACATTGCAACGGTCCTGCTTCATTCCAAACATATATCAATCACGCCCTCCGTGGACTTTTAGATAATTTTTGTACTGCTTATATGGACGATATCTTAATATATTCGAAAAATCTTGATGAGCACCGTAAACACGTGAAGATGGTACTTGAACGTCTTCGGGACCATGGACTACAGGTAGATATCTCAAAATGTGATTTTAAAGCTACAAAAGTTACGTATCTCGGTCTGATTTTCTCTACTAAAGGTATATCTATGGACCCTAAAAAGATTGCATGTGTGCAGAAATGGCCAACTCCAAAATCAGTCCGGGGTGTTCAAGGATTTCTTGGTTTCTCTAACTTTTACTGTCGATTCATTCCTGAATTTTCTAGATTAGCTACCCCATTAACACGCCTCACTAAAAAGGATGTATTATTTGAATGGGACATTACCCGCGAAGAATCATTTAGGCGTATTCAGCAAGCATTTAAAGAAGGAACAATGCTTTCACATTTTGATCCACGAAAGTAGACTGTCCTAGAAACAGATGCCTCAGATTATGTAACAGCTGCAGTTTTGTCACATTATGACGATTACGGTATATTAAGACCAATAGCTTTCATGTCCAAAAAGATGTTACCTGCAGGATGTAACTATGATATTTTTTACAAAGAACTATTAGCTATCGTGAATGCCTTCGAAACATGGACTGCTGAACTTGGATCAGTTGAAGTTTCGACGCTTGTTCTTTCGGACCATAAAAATTTAGAATGTTTTACCACCACAAAAAAACTGAAAAGACGACAAGCAAGATGGAACGAGTTGTTAGCTGATTTCGATTTTAAAATTATATTCCGACCGGGCTCACAAGGAGGAAAACCCGATGCCTTGACAAGAATTAGCAACGACAAGCCCTTAGATATAAATGATGAACGTGATATGCATCAACATCAAATCCTAATAAAGCCACAATAAATTCTTCAACACGACTCAAAATACAAATTAAACCTTTGTCCCCTAGAAGGACCAACTTCAGCCAGCCATTCTTTAAACGACTGGAAAAAACACTGCGAAGAAGACGACTTTTGTCGTGAAATTCGTAGCGCTCTTGTAACCCCAAATATTGAGCGAAAAGACATTCAATTGTCAAGCTGTACTCTAACTGATTATTCATTTAGTTTGAATTGAAAAGAATATATTCCAAAGGCTCTGCAGGAGGTTATTTTAAAACAACTCCATGAAAACCCAATGCACGGTCACCGAGGAGCGTCCGCATTGTATGGACTACTTCAAAGAAATTACTGGTGGCCTAATTGCCATAAGGACTGTATAAAATATGCTAAGGGATGCGAATCTTGTCAACGGAACAATCCCTCCGTCCTTAAACCCCATGGATTTTTGCAACCATTGACTGCACCTCAAGCCTCTTTCAGACATTTAACATTGGACTTTATTGGACTCCTTCCTATTTGCAACATTAGAGACTACAAATATAGATATATTCTCCAGGTAGTTGATCGTTTGACTAAAAGAGTTTGGGTCGTTGCCTTAGAAGGACCGACAGCCCACGAAACTGCAGAAGCCCTTTCAAATAAAGTTTTTCGTTTTAGTGGTCTACCTGATTCATTAGTATCAGACCAAGGTAGAGCTTTCATTGACAAGAAATGGAAAGAAATCTGTCAAAGACTGAATATCACCCGGAGACAGATGGTCAAACAGAAAGGGCCAATAAAACCTTAGAGGTCTACTTCAGGCATTACGTTAACTATCAGCAGGAAAATTGGGCTCGCCATTTATCTATAGCTGAATTCTGCTGTAATAATCACGTTAATACTTCCACAGGAGTCTCCCCATTTTTTGCTTCTTTTGGCCACAATCCTCGGCTAGACTTTCGGCCAGAATCAATGGCTCCAAATGATAAAAATGTTCCAGAATTTTTCTCACGGATGTAAAAAATATCAACACTTTGCAACGAAAAAATAACTCTCGCCCAGGCATTTCAATCATCATATGCCAACCAAAGACGTCTTCCAGCTCCAAGATATAAAGTACGAGATATGGTGTACCTTTCTCTAAAAAATCTTCAGCTCTTAAGGCCGACAAAAAAGTTAGACCACGTAAGAGCTGGACCTTGGAAGATAACAAGAATGAAATTTCCCTTAGTAGCAAAACTTGACCTACCATTCCAGATGAAAATTGACAATAATTTTCATGTAAGCCTTCTTCGTCCAGCGTACTGTGGTTTCCCATCACAACACCAGGAAACTCCTCCCCCTATTGAAATTACACCTTATGGTGAAGAAGTTCATGAGGTAGAATCAATACTAGATTCCAGAATACGTCGAAACAAAGTACAGTATTTAGTACGTTGGACTGGCACCAATGATACTACTTGGGAGCCGTTTGAACACCTAGATAATTGCAAGGAATCTTTACTCGAGTTTCACAATAATTATCTTAATGCTCCAGGTCCAACGGAACTCACGGAATAAAAAAGGGAGGGGGTATTATTATTATTATTATTATTTCTATTTAACGTCTGTTCTGTGTATACTGTCTACTAACTAGTGATCTACCATCCCATATGGGGATATAAGACGCTAAGGCCGAGGCCTTAGATCTGAGGACTGAACTAAGTCTAAATCTAATTACAATGATTATCACGTTATCTGAAACAGTAATAATTGGGGAGTGGTAGGCCAGAGGCGAAAGTGTGAGGTAAATTAAAGTTACTTTATGATTGATCCACCTAACAAGTGTTCAATAAAAAGGAAGAAAAAAAAAACCCGTAAATGCCAATGTCTCCAATTTTCACTAATTTTTATGCGGAGTAATTTAACGAGTGCAGATTTCTTCAAAGAATTTGGTTTGTTCCAGCCATTTTGTTAAAAGTATGGCCCCTTCTGGTGTTCCGAGTAGTTTGGGAAGTAGCTGATTAATAGAGCCCTTAGGCCGATAGCCGCGACGCCGCAGTATTCTGCAGAAAAATAAATGTAGCCGGGTCTTAGAGGAACCACATAGGCAGTTTTGATTGGAATTAGTATGTCCGAAACGTTTGTGGTAGGCAGCGAAATCGCCGTGCCCTGTCCTAAATGAAATTATCCGGCCTAAGGCTTCCCTACTGATTAAGAGTTGATGATTGATATCGTGGTAGGTGAGAAGTTGGAGGCAGGCACGCAGACTGAAGATTGTGATTGTGGCAAAGAAGATGTAAATTTTGACTTTCTACATTGTAGAAGCGTTTGTGCCCAGCTAAACAAATGGGTCCACATATAAGTAGCTTTATTTTGAAGCTCTTTTGTAGTANCGTTCTACATTGTAGAAGCGATTGTGCCCAGCTAAACAAATGGGTCCACATATAAGTAGCTTTATTTTGAAGCTCTTTTGTAGTAAAGAATTGCATATTGACTTGGATTTGGGAACGTTCTATAAAAAATTATTAGTCTTTGAACGCTCTGCTTCATAACAAAATGTTTGAATCCCGAGTTGGACTCAAAAAGTGCTCTTTAGGGTGAACATACTTATTGGTAGTAGGGTGTTGTATGTAGATATGGGTATCGGAAGATCAAAGATTCGAAGAGCAATAAGTGTGGTTTTTCAATACGCTGAAGACGTTTTTGTGTTGAGATATGAATCGTTAGAGAGCTGTGATTCAGGTATTTAGAGCGGCGTGATGGACGTTCTTATACCCTATCATGTAGTAAACATTACTTGGACAACAGCTTTGTTGATTATCAATCAGATGGTGAAGACTTCCTCATTTCTTGGAATTTGCAAGCCAGACATCACTTGCGAGTCACTCCTACCCCAATTGATATCGACATTGATATCGACATTGAATCACATATCTTATAGTTGCAAGATCCAGTGACATCTGTTTGCGTCATCAGCTGCACATCAGTTCGGGAAAGCTCGACAAGGACGTAATCACGAATCAAGTTGGAGAAGGACTAGGGACTGCTTCTTGACAACATTCAAGAACTCAAGACCTCAAGACCTCAAGACTCATTCCAAAGACCATGACGTAGTCAAATGCGGACGGTAGCAATGATGTCGGGAAAGCCTTTGCTCCTTACGCCTTTTCGTCTAATGGCTCCACGTTTAGCTTCCAACGTCAGATATTCTACTCAGTCCCGCGAAGGGGCTTAGATGGCTCTTTCCCATTGCATAGCTTTTGTATGTTGTCATGACTTACCTGCTTGGAGCCAAAACCTCTTAGCTTCAATCGAGAACCTGCGGGCTGTCTCTAGAACATCTTTGCATCATCCGAACATGTGGTCATATTCAGAACATTCTGGTCGCTCATACCTAACACATCGATCTTAAATGATTCGATGTTTATGTATTGGAACAAGCAATACTTTCTTCTTATTTTCTTACATTACGTAAATCTGTTATTGTAAATTGCTTTCTCCCATTAACGATCAATCTGGGTTTATCTTTTTATGGCGCTAATAGTAAGCGATTATTATACTTTGAGAAGGATTGTATGTATATGTTCATAATTCCCACTTAGATTTATAATAACTTATTATCTTAACTTTATATTTTATATACGTCGATTACATTAAAATATAAAATATATACTTCCAAATCTTCATATCTCAACACTATCCAAACAAGAAAGCGTGCCTTCTCACTCATTCCCCAAGGCATATGGGTGATTCTTACATGCGCACCCAAATTCTGTGCATGTAGAGATGGTAAGTGGCCTGGCCTAATCTTAGCGATAACCTCTACTTTCTTCCCCTGAGAAGTTGAAGGTGCCAGAAAGACTCTGATAAACCAGCACGTGGAATAACTGTAACTTGCAATTATGGACTATGTATTCACTTTTCAAATTTTGACTTTCTAGATTGACCATGAAAATTGCCGATTAGTCGAAAAGCCAGCCGCCTGGCCGATTAGCCAAGAGATCTTATGCTCCTTGATGAATGCGTAGACTCAACGAAAGTTCCTGGAAAGACACTTGAATCATCACCATGACAACTGTTCATAACTAATTATGAAATTTAACGGTCACTGTTTAAGTACTTGTATATTAATGTCTATGAACAGCCTCGAGAACACTAAGCATGACAAACAAAGCACTATAGTTAGAATTTGCATTCAAGAGCTAGATAATCAATAATTACAATACACAAATAAAACTTACTCCATTTCTAACCAGCAGTGACAACAGAAGCCATGTAGTATTTAGATTTGTTAAATTGCGGCTAAATGTAGACTCACCAGCGTTTTATGTCTTATCGCAAGCGGAATTGACGTGCAAGATTTGTATGATGTAGGTGAAGTTGAGGTTGGCAGCGTCTGTACACTAAGCCGATGGAAGCTACTCGTCTGAATATGTTTGGTGAGTTGATCTTGAGGTTGCAAACGTCGATTTCGTTCAATAGAGAAAATCACCACATTATGACTATTTATTTAGATTTGAGATAGTTTAGCTATTTTATCTCGCTTGGATTGGCTTTAAGATTGAGTGATTGAAATCAAGAGTCGATATTATCAAATATGATACTCATTTTATCCATATCATAAAACGACAGCAAAAAAGGTGTATGTCACTTTATGATTTATAGGAGTATCAACGTTAATATATCCAATAACGGATGCGCTACCTGCTGTTATGGGCTATGCCCAGTGTGGGGCTGCTGGGTCAAGGACCAGCCGGGAAACTTACGGCAGGGGTACATCGAGCCGAAGGAAAAAGGGGTTAAATATTATGTTTTCATTGAAGGGCTATAAAAAGGTCCTATTTTCTTATTATGTACTTGTTCTATATAGAAAGATAGACAGTAAATACGACATCGTCTTACGCGTTCCGAACCGTTGCCTCGGCCCTTCACACCTACACCTAATTTGACTTCAATGATATGATCGGTATTTAACTTTGTATTGCCAAGCAGGCTCCGGTGTGCCTCATACTGGTTGAATCTAGCAATGGAGAATGATGCAGCTCCTGAATCAATCAATATTCCACAAAAAACTTCGGCTGAGTATCGTGAGATAAGAGAAGTTGCGTCATGTATATTGGAACAATTACTAGAAACTGTGTTTTTTAGATGATTATTTGATTCTATAGTAAAGTTCTCAAGGATTTGCAGGCCTAATTTGCCGAATACTCGAACCCCACCAGATCAAGCAAAGGTTTCAATATAGTTTTCACTCACATCGTTTTCCTTAATATCTATATCTTAACAAAAGGACCTCCACATCTATATCATCGTCATATTTATAGTCCATTCCATAGATATATTACCGAGCTCTATTATTTATTCAAGCCATGAATTTCTTTTTGTGTGTGGCTCTTTCTTCAGGAGAATGTTTCTTGGACCAGCATCGATCCTGCTTACATATCCAGCACGGTTTGCTATTATATTGGCTGCGTGAAATGTTTTTCAACTTCTCTGATCGATCATGACATTCTTTATCCATAAAATAGGTATTATTATTACTGGGATTTTCTTCAAGGGATTCACTGTGATATGTAGCTGCTGATGAAGTCGCAAGTGGCTCATGGTGAATTTCTACCCCAGACCTTAGATCTAGGATTAACCCTGTTACAGTTTGAGACGGTCGATAGCACGCCATTTTACAAGCGTCGATATTTTTGCAGGCGCTAGCGATCTTGTTATGCTTTACCATTTCAGATTGCCACTCAGAACTGAGAGTTTTCCGAATTTTATCATGAGTAATAGTCAGTATTGTTATTTGCTCCATTGGATTCTAGTCAGAATTAGAATCAATGATATTTTGAGATGTATGTTCATTCCATCGTTTTAGGTTGTATTTTTGATATTCGAGACCTTCAAAATTTGACTTCATTGGAATTTGTAGGTTTTCTATCGATTTGATGAAAAGGGCTTTGGTCTTCTATTATCAAAGTAAAGTATTCACGATTATATAAAATTATGTTTGTACTAAAGGCTTAATTTAAATTCTTATCTTTTCCATGGACGACTCAAGGCTGATTATATACATTAACATCTAGCAAGAATACAAGCTAGAGTAAGACTGTAAAAATACAATAACTCATTGTGTTTCAATATGAAACAACTTACATTTGTGATACAATATAATCGACAATCTGAATGGTCGTATCTTAAAACTAGATGTCTTATAATCTTGAATCAACTATGACTCACAACACGATTCACCTCGACATTTGTTGTAGTAAAATGTTAGGGCCACGCATTTGAGCATGCAAGGGAATGCGTCGTGCAATACTTGACTAGAGATTCCGAATTCTGTGCAGTAATCCATGAAAATATTGAATTTATCATCAAAATTATCAGATGTCTCGCCTGAATACTTTATTTCATCATTGTAGGTACGCACCAGATTTGCGATATCCTTATAGTTTTGGTGTGGCTCTAGATGTTTTTGTGTCTGATTATACTTTGCAGGATTGAACGATATCAGCTCTGTTTTTGTATTATTTGAATTACTCAAATCTTTCGTGTCATTTTCATTTTACTCCGCTGATGGATTTTCACTATCATGGCCTTCGTCAAGCCAAATATTCTTTTCCGATCGAGTGCAGTCATAAAGCAACTTGGCTGTTGACTAGGTTCTTTCGTTCCTGACCTAAACTCCATGGTCTCTAAGAAATTGTCGTAATGGCCTTAATACATGTCTTGCCAACATCTTAACATGGTTTAACTCAAAGGTGTTAAAATCTTTCCAGAACTCTTTAAACAAATATTCGTTGTCCAATTTCTTTTCAGATGTTCTCTCATGATTCTGATAGTTTTTTAACCTCCACAGTACGTACTGATTGAGCTGTGAAGGGCAATATTTGTCGGGATCGTTCTTCTCTGACTTTCGCCCTCTTATCTCTTTCCAATGAATATTCTATTAATGTGCTTGTTCATTTGGCACATCTTCTATTGCTGAAACCTCTGTTGACATATTTCTAAGATATTTGAAGCAAATTCACCCTAAATATTGGGAGATTTATTCAGAGTATAGATGGAAGTGTGAGGCATGTAGTGTTGTGATGGAGATTGATAACTATTGCGCAAAGGAATGCTGTGACACAACTAATGTTTGTGTCAGGTGACTATGTATGCATGTGTAGTTGTATTTGTTATGTTTGCAAGTGTGTGTTAGCGTGAAATGGTTACGCTAGTCTTTCTTTCAAGTATAAATAGAGAGCGTATTTCCACCTTAGATACATACCAACCATCATCCTTTATATAAATATATTCTACACAATCAAATCTATTCTTCCTAACATTCATATCATTAAACCATTTTATCTTATACGCAAAAGTATGTTTCCCAAGTCATATACTTGGTAAAACAGGTTATGAGCCCGGGCATAGTGCCACGCATTCATTGATCACACACCAATGATATGCGCAATTAGGAATACCATTTATTAAACATGTATCAACCAATTCGTGATAATTCCAAGATTGTTATAATTCATGGCGTTTCTTTGCTTAAATGGAAAAGCGGACTGCAAGCCAAACTAGCCAAGAACAACGTCATAGGACATGTCTTTCACAACTACCCAGGTATCCGACCAATCAGTAAGCCTAAAGATGCTACTGAAGGAATATCACCAGATGACAATAATTTTCAAGCCGTGAAAATCCTACTCACGGGTGGCGCTGCCCTTACAAAATTTATAAAATATAAAATTAACTCAAACTGGAGATAATCCAGGAGGCACAACTGGTTTAATCACATTAAATTTAAACAAATCAAGTTTACGTTTTAGATTAATCTGAAACTTTAGAAAATTGGATTTCAGCATTAATCTGAGTCAGCGGTGACTTATGACGCAATCTAACCTAAATTATTAGGTAAAACTTGATAATGCGCACGGCTTGAAGTTGGCTATATAGCCCCTCTCAAACGAGTCCCTGAAGAGCACCAGCGAAAAATTTAATTCTTATTGAATAAAAAAATATCGGATTCGAAGCACTTTTCTAGCAAAAACTCAAGACAAATTTGCCTACTTTAGATCTATTAACCCTAACTTATTGTATTACCGAGACTTATCACAAACATGTCTTCTAATGTTGTTGTCCCTGTTATACAAACCGTCCCCTCCATTCCAACCGGTCGGTTATGGTCTTTCAACCACAAGCAATATAGACGACATATTCAAATACAGCTGTCCCAAAAGCTTTCAAGCTGTAATTAAGCCTTTCCTAAACAGTATATACCAAGTATCAGTAAAAGTTTCTCAACTTACCGATACCTGCGAACATATAAAACAACACGTGGCAAACAACACTTTTCCGCCTCAGTTTCAAGGCGCAATCAAGGTTCCAAAATTTCAATTTTCCAAAGAATTCGAAAACTCCGGTGATAAGCTAGCGTGGAATACTATAATAGGCTAATGCCTAAACCAATCAAATGACTTCTAGCATCATAATTAAATATTGCATAATGATATCTATTTTAACACAAGGCTAACGTAATGCCTTGTGACTATTTTAAGATAAGGCCAACAGAGCGCCTGTGTAACGGCTTGTTAGCCGATAGTTCCCTGTAGCCTACGATTTCCATCGCAGGCCATAGAGAATATTCTGGAATACTCGAGACAAGAATAGTAACATCCGTGTTAGCCTTATACTTATAAGGTGGCCAATCAGATCATAAATTAGATCACGTCTCTGATGCTCAATGGAAGCTTCTGGAAGAAATCTTGCGGAACGATTCTCGATTGAGGATAGCCAGGGAAACTAAAGACATGTATATAAGAATGAAATTCGTATGTAGTTTAGAAACCATAGTTCGATTATAGAATACCATCTTGCATTTAAAACGCTTATGCTTTTCTTGTTCGATTTGTGACAGCCTGTCAATATTTAGATTTGTTAACTTTAGCGAGGGCTACCTGTATACCGACAGATTGCCCTATGGAAATAATTATTTTTGTCAGGGAAAAAGTCAAGAGACTAAATAGTTTATACTGATTTTAAAGTTATAAATAATCTAAAGAGAGAATTATGTACATGAGATTCTA
>QVIK01000660.1:4123-29197 GCA_003957845.1 Oidium heveae | reverse complement strand
GGTCAGAGGACGGATGTAATACACATCATTTTGGAGTACGAGGCTAGCAATTGGTATAGTATCATGTTCTTTACGGAAGTGTACTAGAAGGCTACGACTGTAGTCTGGAAGAATATTTGCGATTCTATGACGTCTGCCTGCTGAAATAATGACAGAGGATGAATTAGGTGAAAACAAACAGTCCTGTAGTTGTAGATTTAAGGTACCAATAGTGATATTAGCTATACCCTGCAAAGAAAGTGATGATTCTCCTACTGCTTGATCAAACTTGAATGGAGCAGGGCGAGCTTGCAACTTTGTGAAGGCACTTTTCATGGGAACAAAGTGGTGGGATGCACCGGTATCATATATATAAGGAATTTTATTATAGGTCGCTGATGCTGCTACTCCTAACATAACACCTCCAGTGCTATCTACATTATCATCTGGATCTACTGCAGATTTGCCTTTTCCTTTTCCGGCTTCATTTTTTCTGATTTCCTGATTCATTAACCATTTTTGTCCTTTTGAACCTACTGCCAATTCTGGATGTTGTCTAAAACATTCTTTTTTTTTATGTTTATGTCTACATCTTTTGCAAATAGCATCAGGGTTGGATTGTTGGTATGAATTTGGGGATTCATTTAGAGAAGCAGTTGTTATGGAATTTTGGGCATGAGGTGGATAATTATGAGAATGGTTTGCTGCTACAGTTCTAATAGATGACATCATGGATTTTAGTGAGACTGGTCGATCAGATGCGTCAATAGCTTTGTTATCCCTCCACGAATTCAGCCATTCCACATTAAGTGTTCCAACAAGAAACATTCCTGCTGCTGTTGCTTCTGGAATTCCGCGATCAATTGGTGTAAGATCTGATACCGATAATGTTTCTGCAGAATTTAGTACATTTTGATAGGCAGTACTAAATCGATCACAATAATCCTCAATTGTTGAGGACATCTTCGTTTCGAGAAGCTGTCGAAGTGCCTCAATATAGGGCGCTGATGATGATTCTTTTCTGGTTATTGCCACACTATCATAAAGTGCCTTGGCTGATATCCTTATGTGATCGCGTGGCCAGATCTTATCACTGAGACGTTCTAAGATTATATTTCTTGCCTCTGTTTCATGATTTTTCCAAGTTAGAACCTCGCGACGATGTTCTTTCCATATTTTATCCCATTCCTCATTAGTTGTTTCCTTATTCCTTACTGGTTCCTTTGGTCTAATGACTGGGTCAACGTCTAAGTCATCGTGGATGACATGACCTGTTAAATCTCGTTTCGCTAATCTTGCGCGAAGCGATGCATCCCATCTGGTGAAGGAATCGGTCTCACCTAGTATTATAAGTGTTGAATCTTTCATTTTATCCTTGTGGAAGCGCCGGGCTCATAACCTGTTGTGATTGACAGCTACGAAATACGTTATGTAGGTAAGATATGAGAATTAGATATATGAGAATGAAGATGTTATGTCTTAGTAGTCTATGGTCTACTCTAATATTCAGTAATGCCTCATGTAGAAGAATATGTTCTAGAATAACTAACACAGATAGATATATATTAAAAACAGTGTAGGTTCTTCTTATCATCTAGTGTTAGTAAGGGTTATGATGAAGCGGCCTGTGCGTTATGTCACATGACACACAATGTCGATCATACTTGAGCCTTGTCAGAGTTTGTATGTTATCTCAACACTAGCACACTCCAATAACCAAGAAACGGTTTCCTCGGCCCCTCTGTGTGGATACCATCTTCTTCGATATCTGAGATATGTCATGGTAAAATTCAATTACCTTTGCTTTAGATAGCATTAGTTTTGATAAATGCCAGCGGCAAACGACTTATGACACGGGGAGATCCAACGAATCCTGTCTTTAGACTTGTTTTTGGGTGTCACGGGACCAATAACCCGAACTGCGCTAGCGCCCCACTTAGACTCATAAATAGATCTTTGATGTAGATAGTCCCACTTTTGTCTCTATCGCACAACATAGTTAGTTATATTCTTTACCTATTAGTACTTGACCCGTGACCAACTGTGACATTGGGCGCTGGTTCCATTTAGCTATCAGCAAATGTGTTAATGTTTAAGAATAAGAATGTAGAGCCTAAGGGTCAACACTATTGTATCGTACATTTTTCCTTAATAAGGTCTATCTGGCTACAACTTCTAATTTGTTCACAATCGTTTGAACTTGAAATTGTCTAGGGATTATTTTTGACTTGCAGCGATTAAAAGTCAAAATACCCAATTTTTTCTTTCATCAACTTTGAAGGCCAAATTTCAATTTTTTAAACTTTGTTTAAAAAAACAACTCAAGTAAACACAATTGTTGGCTTAGTTTTTAATTTTTATATTTACAGAAATGTTGATGCCGAAAATACGATGAAGAAAACAAAACGTTGGCGCAGCCATAGTTCTGTAGGTCGCGTTTAGTCTTAAACGACAACTTAGGTTGTCTCGGAGAGAAATCAAAAATTTGTCTTAACTGAATGTTTGTGTCGGAATACTTTCGCATATGACGCCTTTTTTAGAATCAATAGAAATCTAGTCAGACACTGACTGTTATTATATCAAATAGCTAATGTGTGGGAAACTATGAAGTTGAACCACTTGTATTGTTAAGGGCTCGTAGATAAATATGATTTCCTTCTAATAATTAAACGAATGGAGTGAGATTGTTCTCAGGAAAGAGACATAGATTAATTCTTGGTGAAATGTAGCGTATCCCAGCGGCATTAGATCTCAAATTGATCAAATAAATTACGGGAATTTCTAATTCAATTACACATTTTGCTATTTGCTATTCTAATCGCAAAATAAAGACGTACTAGGATATTCCCAGTA
The DNA here is from genome assembly GCA_003957845.1 of Oidium heveae. Taxonomy (NCBI): domain Eukaryota; kingdom Fungi; phylum Ascomycota; class Leotiomycetes; order Helotiales; family Erysiphaceae; genus Oidium; species Oidium heveae. Next base: position 26,365 of record QVIK01000660.1, on the reverse strand, counting down.
GCTATACATGGATCTGACAATAAGCGGGCCCATAGCAGGGATTTAAGTCAGGTCGATGTGCGTCTGTTTACAAGATCATAAGATAGCGCGTTGCTTATTGTTTACTTAAATTCGGAAGACAAAGATCAAAGTCTCGTACACATAGTTTCCCGTCCTCTGTGAATTCCGTTCTGAGATGATTGGATAATACTCAAATAACTTACTAAATATACATATAATGTAGTAATGAAGCAGCTTAAAAAAAAAAACTTAAACATTAGTGGTGAATTATCAAACTATTAGGTACTTTATCATTAAGCGTCGAGAGCACAATTTCTAGATAAGGATGAACAGAAGAAACTTGTTGCATGATATGGAATAGCAATTCTGTAAAATATTAGAGATTGTAATGTTTCAAGGGGAGTCCAATGGTAGAAAGCCCACAAAGAAAAAATGAACAATTGTTAGATACTCATTATCATCTCCCTCGTCTCCCTCATCTCTTACAATCATCCATCCTCCGCCTTTACGTTTTAATATTCATAATCTTAATCAAAAACTGAAAAAATAACAAAAATTGATAATGAAAATTGAACACAGTAGATGCCATAAATCCTGCCTCAACAGATGAGAACCTAATCGCGGAGCCATTTCAGCCTCAGACAGCAGGCTATAATACACATCTTGACGCCGTTAACGTGTTTCTAGAGCATTCAAATGGATAGAGGATACGGTATTGTACTTGGAAATTTACAAGGCTATACTATAATCTTCATAAATGAAAAGGAGGTAGACGTGTGAGATTTGCCAGTGATCGACATGGAACTCATGATAAGAGAATCCATGAGGATATTCACATATCAAAGCGTCGAAAATCAACAAGCTCTTAAAATATAGATGTCCATTTCGTATTGAAAAAATAGAAAATCTTAATACACAAAAATGATATGTGATCTTGATTATGAGTGCCGAGCAGCTTTGCTCACATCTTACAGGTATAGAAATGTATACCATCAATATCATCATCACCCACCCTCCTCCGAAGTTACAAGCCATTCAGTTCACCGGCATACAGCCCTAAAAACCATGGCAAGCCCTCTAAAAGAGCGAATTCAACATATGGCAACGCGCAAAGTACCTATATCTGCGTTACGAGCGCAACTTTAAAATAATAGAATTGTGGTTGTCGAGAAAGATCTATATAATCTCAACTAAGCACATAGGAATTTCCAACTTGGAGGCTTGACAGCTGTATAGTGGCCCAAGAATGAGCCCGAAAGAGGCGAATGGCTTCACGAATTCGATACTGCAACGCATGAAGACAACACTCGCGTTACGCGTATATTTTTCGCGCATCCTGGGTCTATCGACTTCTTTAAAAAAGCTCCAGAAGCAATACTACTCGATTGCACCGACAAGACAAACAGCTTCAACATATTTGTCTTGAATATCTGCGCTTCACTTGATAACGGTATGACTTTATAGGCTGCCTTGGCGTCTTTGAGCGGGAAAAAGAACCTGACTACGCCTGGGCGTTAAATTCCGTAAGGCTATTCCTTGAAGTTCATAGAATAGCCACGCTGAGATGATTTGTGACGCACCGATAGCTGACACTAATGAACAGTCTTGACGCACTATTCCCTCAATCGGACCATCTGCTCTGCCGATGGCACATAAATATGAACATAGTTGTAAAAATAAAACAGTTTTTCAAGGAGAAAGAAGGGTGGGATAAATTTTAGAGAACCAAACAATAAATTGACGTTCTTCATTCGGAATTTTCACTTGACATCTCTGCACATTCGCGTGGCTATTGATTGATGGATACCATAATTCAGCCAAATATTACACGCAAATTGAACTTCGAAGGCCTGTTTTGCCCCACTTGAGCCCGGACTAGTCCATGTCTTAAGCCTGTAAATGATTCATAAATCGTGGAGTTGCCAGGACAACAGAAACATAATTCATGATCTCTCACTGGGAGTGCCCTGGTAACCCCCGATTCTGAGATCAGATTAGCAAAATGTGTGATTGAATTAGAAATTTCCTTAAATAATCACTGCTTTACACTCATAATTCTATGGGTTATCAAAAAAGATTGCAGAGAGTCGCATTTATATCATTTCAATTATTATGTATAAGATTTGGAGAAAAAAAAAACAAAATCATCGCGGGCTTTCAGGTCAACGGGGTTCGATATCTGGGTTTGAGTTGCTTTCGAGTTTAAATATCGTACTTCAGCGGTTATTAAAGTATTATTTTTTACACATTTGCTTTTCTTATGATCCATGGATTAGATTCATTTTAACTTGGTATAGAAGAATTTCTGACATCTTGAGAAATTACGGGCCCTAGATATACAATTTTAATTCGCGTCAATATTCTTTGATTTTGATGTGATTTCATTAATAAGCTTCCAAAATTTTTTTTTCTTAATTAGATGAAGACAAACCACCCCCTTTGAAGGGAAAAACAAGGTAATCTGTAACTTCCTCGAATTTGAGATAGAGTTGGGAAGTTACAGATTTGCTCTGAATGGGCAGGATTCTGATATTCAAATGTTTTTAAGGAAATTGGTGATTCCCTTTATACTTAGATGGGTGGTTTATTTTCATCTGACTTAATTGAAAAAAAAAAAAAAAAACAAAACAATGAAGGTCTTAAATATTAAAATAAAATGGAGAAGACTAGACGGATTGTAAAGAATTATTGCCCGTAATACGACAGACTTCAGAGACTTTTCTATGCCAAGTAACGACGAGTAACGCATGAGTCATAGAATGAACAAAGGTGGAAATACTCTAATGAAAGCTTTAATACACCATTTAACTCCAATAGCATTCCAAATTAACGTATCGCTAAATTATATTGGGAGTATAATTCTGTGAATTACCTTGTCTAGCTTTATAGAAGCCCTTCGCTAGCTACATATACCTTTTGAGGGTTTTGGATGGATGAAAGAAGACATTTCCTCAAATCCTATTCACAATAGTTGAGGAAATAAAGATGCGACTCTTGTCAACTTTTTTAATCTTGAACGTCCACCTCAGCCACATTATTGCATCTCCTCCGAACCCACTTGAGTTGTCACAGGCTCAGCACAACCTGAAAGGCTTTGAGTGTGGTGATACTTTCTTCTCTTATTCCGAGGTCAAGGAAGCTCTAGGGTTAGCTCTAAATTCTATAGATAAAGGATATCGCTATCCTAAAAGATACCGCGGTCAACTTTATAGAGAATCAAGATTTGGAGATTATTTCCTATATCCAATTCAAAATGGTCCACAGATCCTGCCATATATCGAACGTGATTCTTTGAATGAGCCCTATATATTTCTTGCGCTAACTTCCTCAGTAGAGAAAAAAGCTTTTTTTTTCGTTGTTCTTACAAGAAATAGTAATGAAGCCATAGACGTCATTGCAAGAATTACAGCCAGGGATTTCACCAAGTGTATTCGGAGAGGCGAAACGCACGTAGGGCCACCATTCTTAGCGCCAGATATCGGAAATGGTTATCTTTGCGGTCATGAATTTTTCACCGACGACATCATTCATCGAAGTCTTACTATAGCCCGGACTAAGGTTGATGAAAATGGCAAATATCCTTCTCCCTACACAGGAAATCTATTTCCAGAACAAAGGGGACTTATGATGTGGCCAATCGTAAGAAGAAAAATATTGAATGAATATGAAAAGGGTATTTATCTTTGTTTCTTGACAACCCAAAATAGAAATAATCTCTAATTTCATATATAGCTCAACTTGCACCATATTTCTTGATTCTAAACAATGAAAAGAATATTGTGGACGTGGTTGTCCAAGCATACACGAAAAACATTCTGAGATGTCAACGGTCAAGAAAGCTCTCAGACACAAAAGCATCTAGCTTGGAGGGGAATCTATTCGTGCCACACTCAGGGTCTGGATATCTTTGCGGCAAAAGCTTTTTTGAGGATGAAATCCTTGAAAAAAGTGCAGTGTTTGCCCAAAGTAAAGCCAGAAATGTAAATGGGGGGAAATTCCCATTACTATATTCTGGATCCCCTTTCGACGAGCAATGTTTGATCTGGCCTTTATTACAAGACGGAAGTCTTTCCATGAGAGGTATGTTGTTGATCACTTTAACTAGCACTCCCACCTACATGAATATTAATTTAACTGTGATCTAGGACCTAGAGGACCCTACCGTTTGATTCTCACACTGGATTACAAAGTATTAAGTGTTGCAATGATTAGCAGCGGTAAATACAGGCGATGTGAAAGAGATAGAATAGTAGCAAAGAAAAATCATGAACCAAGCGATTACCAATGCAATGGGCAAACATTTAGCAATCGGTTGCTTATAAAAACAGCGAAAGAAGCTTGTGTTAAGTTGATGAATAGATCATTAAGACATACTATTTTCCCAGCGAGATATGAAGGGCAAGATTTCAAAATCGACGGTCCCTATTTCACTTATCCTGTCTATAAACACGGCGATCGAAGGGACCTTAGACGAGGTAAGCTTGATATTATTTCCCCAATAAATGAATTAGTTTGTCAATATAAGCTAACTCAGATAATAGGTAGACGCAAACGTATTGAGATGATAGGTATGATTAAACATCGTGTTGTGATAAATGAGAGGTGTGAGTTTGTTGGAGCACTTACCACGGTTGAAAAAGTTGATGGAAACCTTACCCTAGGGTGGTTGGCAAAATGTCATAGATTAGCGGATGGTCCGTTGCCACCTGGGTTTTTTGGTGCCAATGCAGAGAGAATAAATGAATATTATTAATTAAACGGATTTTTATGAAAGATGTCTGTTCGATTGGAATGGTGAAAAATATAAATCCCATTGACAGTTATCCTTTTAAGGTCCCTTAATGCACCCTGGAGATCTTTGCACTCACGTGAATGATTGACAAAAACAATCCAAAAATTATAGTTAACGTGGGATAAATAAAGCGGACCCATGTAAAAAATAACTCAACTTGTTATGAAATAAATTATAGGGTAATCTGCATGTTTTCAAATTACTTGAAGAATTTATCTATTAATTACTCCAGCATTAACAAACTACTTAACAGCATATCTCAAAAAAAAGAGGACTTAAGATTTTCATCATATTCTCTTGGAGGGGAAGCTATTAAGAAATTATAATTTCATCTACTATGGTAGGATATTGCTTCAATCACTTGGATTTTTTTACTATATTATTAGATCTCTTAATGGAACTCTGGCTCGTACTAAGTCGACTATACATTTATTTAGCTACATGCTATTTAATACGTGTATATTACACTATGGAGATGAATCAATGGTCTAAAGCTAAATCTATTACTAGAAAGCACCACTAATCAGCTATATGGGGTAAAGTACCTTTTCAGAAGGTATTTATACCTCCTAATCTTATAGTGAGCTCTTTTGGAAGCTATACGATATATGAGCTCCTTTCAACTTAATAAAACATTGTAGCAAAATGTCTATATCTAGCTCACGTCTCCGGCATATTTCGCTCCCTCTTTAATTGTCGGGTTTCTCATAGTAAATCCGGTCATTTAAAACGATTTGTCTACTTTTAAAATATAACCTAACATGAAAACTACTTTGTAGCTTTAAGTGTCGCCCATAGTCATAGACTCAGTAGAGACAATAAAATTAAAAATAATAATAATAAATTTAAAATTGGGTATGTTATGGGAGGTTTTATGCGTCAAATAACATTCCATTCCAAGACCTTGCCGTTTACACAGATGCGAGCTGTATAAAAACGCCATCAAATCCCAGAGCTGGGGGGAGAGGCCATCATATATCAAGCTAACAAAGTCGTAACCCGGTCTAGCACACCCCCAAGTCACACACTCAGCACTTTCGACGCTGATGTACATGCTGCTGTAGGAGCATTAGTAACAGCCCTTTCTCTCCCAACCTCTCGATACTCAAATGATATGTGGATCATTTTAGACTATCAGGAAGTTGCACGACAACTCTTAACAACTCCAGTATGTCCCTGGCAACTGAATTTCATACAGTTTGCATCCCCTAGCCTCATTTTGGCCTAGTCATCCTTGTCTTCCATATACACTACCAGGACATGTTAAAAATCATCTGGGTCCCTAGCCATAGCGGTATCCAAGGTAATGAAGGCGCAGATTTGGCAGCCAAAGAAGCTTGCCAAACGAATTTCAATCAACCTCATGAGCTTTCCATATCTTCTACAAGGAATTGGGCAAGAATCACGTTAGAGACAGCTAGTAAAGAATACTGGCTGAATGATATAACGCAGTCATATAGAGATTTGGGTATTAGTAGCTTCACCCACTCTCCCTTCACAAGAGCTCACGTTTCCTCGACATCTGGTGGCGCATTTATACGCAGCACGCTCTGGACACGAGGATTTCGCGACTTATCACGACAGATTCAAGCATACGGACGCCACAATAACGTGCAGTTGCTCTGCTCTTAAGTCCTCAGATCATGCTCTACGTTGCCCTCTTCCCCTCTAGGCGTCTTCCTGGAATTCCAAATTTATCTGAAAACCCTCGCCAACACTTCTTAGGCACCATTAGCGGTGCTGAAGAATTCATATGATGACTAAACTACACAAATATTGAATATTAGTACCCTAAAACCCTAGATTAGTAAGCTAGAGGTACGATTGCACTTGGAAGCTGTAGGATAGGAATGATAAGAAATATATTTTTACACTCTATCTAGAATCAGTCTGCCGCTACCTATGAGCCTTTTAGGCTGGTCCGTGCAGACTGTCAGTTACAACAATAATAATACATGGGTATCTCTAGTCTCCAATCCCTATTCGCCTAACTTCTCAACACCAGTTTGTACACGTGATAGGATGAGCGCTAACATTACATGGTAGCGCCTCAACGTTCTGGATGCTTGCATTGGTATATCTCTAACAACAAAGTTCTTTTCCGAGATCTGCCCAAGACACAGTGGGAGATGACAGCTGAAAACAATTATTTCCCTCAATCAATATTTTAAATTAAAAAAGAAAAAAAAAAAGTTATCAAATAATAAAATCAAGCTGTTTTGTGTTTCTGTGCTTTTCTTATAAATTATCTGGTGTATTTTAATTGTTGTGTGTGCAGGATGTAAGGGTTCAATATCAATACTCAGATATTTTAATCAACTGGGCACCCACAATCTAAGTGAGATTAGTAGCTGTCCCTGCAATCTGAGGCAGTAAGCCTTAGCGTCTTGTGTCTTATTAGGGTACTGTATATAGGGCCTAGGCCATAGATGGACGTTTAATTTGTTACGGTCTATTACAAAAGCTATAGGCATTTATGTATAAGATGATATTTTGTAATCTAACTATGGAGAGAAATTATTCTGAGTTATGAAAAGATTTCAACAAAGATTCGACTTATGCACAATGTATATATATCATCATATGATGTTAAAAATGAGTGAAATAAAATAAATTAAATTAGGTACGATGATTTAACAGCTACTCGGCTGTTTTTGTATGCACTCAGAAACAGAGAGCCATCAGAAGGATTGATCCTGGAAATACGACAGGAAGATGAAAAATAATCCATTCAGCCCTATATAATGTATCTTCTGGTCCTCTTAGTGGATGATAAATATGCTTAAAAGTCACCCCGAGGCTTTATCATTCGATACGACCTATAAAGTTAATCGATTCAACTTACCTCTCCTACAGTGTGTCGGTGTGACTCTTTAAAACAACAACTTCTGTTCTTTCTTCCGTCTTCTCTCTGATGAAACAAAGGCTACTTTCCAATGGTCTTTGTCTCAATTCAATAAACTTCGACGCATTCATGCAATTAAAAAAACTTTCAGTGATCTTGACGGACTTTGATAAAAGTCTTCAAAAGGCTTGAAAATACCACACATTTTCAATCATATCAACATTATGAATCTTTGACTTCTGAAAATAAGGTTCGAAATCTTTCGGATTCTGATAGTAGAAAGTGACGATGATGTTGCAATATAAGACGACAATACGAATCTAACTATTTCAAAATAACAAAAAATAATCAGGATTATGCTTGAAGTTGATGAACTTTTGATTTTACATATTCATGGAGCAATGTAAAATTTTTATTGTGATCTTGGAATATATGTATCATCATTGCCAATTTCTAGCGAAAACAACATCGCCTAATACGTAAATAGACGAATCAGTAGCAAATCAAATTACTCCAATAGATATTAGACCCAAAGACTAAGCGAGTCTGGTGCTAGATTATCAGTGACTGGTGCCAGAATACAAAATTTGGCTTACTAAAGGCACAGTAGCTATAGCGCGATGCCACCTACTACACGGCATGTACATCTTACTATGACCAAGTAAACTCCATCATGCTTGATATGTTATAGCGCTTCAACTCCCATTGTAGCGTTAAATTTTACAAAGGGAATAAATGAGGTGAAAAAAAAAAGTTACGCATTACATCACAAACATTTGACATTTTTGAACTATTATTTTGAACTTTTCATTGTTAAAGTAACTTGTCAAGTAGACATCCTTTTTAAGCTCCTTTTGCTTCCCGCTCAGCCCGAGCTTGCACCTCTTCCGGCGTCCTTGTCTCTAATTGTAATGCATGAATACTTCCACTCGCTAGCTCCTCTTTCATCAACGCATAGACCATTCTATGTCTCGTAGGTTGCGTTTTTGATCTGAATTCGTTCGAGATGATACTCAATCGAAAATGCGTTTCGGCCGAAGTATTCCCCGCCATCGCCGAATGATGGGCATGTAAATGTGAATCATTATGGATCTCGAAATGCGTAGGTTTGAGGTTCTCTGTTATCTGGAAATTTTATTTTTTGGTAAGATGGAAATTATAGTCTTTCAACTTATTTCTGTACTTTTTGAAAAGAAAATTGGAGTGATGGAAGAAGGGGGTTTGAGTGTTTTTGATAGAATATTCATATACCTTACTTCGTAATGCATCTGTCATCGGAGTTGCAGATGTCATTTTCGAGAATGATCTCGTAAATAGTAAGGAATTTCGACTTAACATCAAATAGAAACCTTCTTTGGAGAAAGAGATATTTTTGTTTATTTCCTACCCTAAATTATACTGCAACTGCAGGAAAATGTATATCAAAGCTATTGATTAGGTAAGGATTATGGATCTAAATTTATCTAAATAAGAAATTCTCACCAGCATCTAAGGGGAAATTATAAATGTTGTGTTTTCAGGGTACCCATGTATAGCACTAAGCCTTATTTGGACCCGCTCATAGTCTAGTCTATTCATGTCACAACTTAACCTATTTAATCAGCTAGAGCTTTCTACTGTATTACGGCATGAGAAAATAATAATCGATTACTCTTAGCATCCTCTCATTTATGGCGGGAACACTTTATGGAAGATTAATATTCGGTCACGAAATTAAGCAAACAAATAATTGTTCTGAGAACTGGATTTAAAAGAAACTAACCATCTTTTTGTTTCAATTAAAAACAAAAGACACTAAAGAGCTTGAAGTCTGGACGTGGAATGAAGAAAATACCGGCATTTAGTATTACGGGATTTACCCATTTGAAATACATTGGCTTTGCCAATTTATTTCATTAGGGAATTTTTGACATGTAACTGTGGAAAAGTTAATACAGAATAATGGAAAGTTATAGATCTTGGTTTTATATGTGCATTATATAACTAGCACACGTTCAACTTTTTTATAAATTTGAACCATATCTGGACTTGCAAAAAAAATAGTCTATCGCCTATTATCATTATCCTTAGTAGACTTGGACCAAAAGCTATCGTTTTCAAGAATTTGAAGTACGCTATTGACGAGTTTATAGTCAATCAAAATCATGGCCCACATTTTGGCTCGTTCACTGTAGATAACGTGAATAATTGGACTAGTTTTGACAAAGTTATCAATATCATGTTTGTCGACAAAAAGAGAAAATGTCAGTTCCTGGATTTGCTTTGATGAAGTTCCACATGTTCGTGCATTCGATCTCAATGCCGTCCTTGTCTCTTTTGGTTCCACCGGATTTAACCCTGGCGAAACCCCCCTATTCACTGAATATTATGACTGCCACATATACATCTGAAAAGTAAGAGTATATTTCAACTCTACGTATAAAAATTAGAGCATAACTAGAGCCGGAAGGACTCCGAATTGCAGTATCATAGCCTCAAAAGTACAAATTATCAGCTAAACCTTCTTCCACTGTATCATAGAGTTCATGAATGGTGTCGGATTCAGAATTGATTTGTAATAAATGACTATTAATGAAGGTTTTAGGTTTCAGGCTCGTTAAGAAGTGCATCTTCGTAACTATCAGATACGACAGGGATAGTCATATCAATGTTGGTGTTGTTGACGTCCATACTTTTCAAGTTAAAAATTTTATGAACTAAAATATTCGCTTGTATAAGAACATATTTCCAATTAGTTCATGAAGATTTAATTTCTTTGGGATCTGGAGTTCAGACCTCTTGATATATGCTGCTTCAATACCTGCCTGCTGTCAATATTAAGAATTGCTCTAAAAACTTATATCTTTATCTGATGATAATTTGCCTACGTTTCTAAGTTGAAAATAATAAGAAAAAATAAATGATAAATATTTAATAGCTGTGAGACTGTAAAATAAATAAAATTATAATATACTATAGAATTATACACAAGCACTTGCGTTTTAAGTCAAACGAATTGTTATTCATGTTGGCCAGGCAACCTTTGCCAAATATTAGATATTGAATGGCTGAAGTGATTTCATATAAGGCTTAGTGCTAGACATGGATACCCTGAAAAAACAATATTTTTAAAATAATCATACAACATTTATAATTTCCCCATCTAAGTATTACTAAAATTTGCTTTAGGGATTAGCCTAAATACATCCCATTCCAAATCCTTCAAGTTAATTATCTCCCTCCAATCTACCCTAGTGGTTTTTGTAGAAACAACTAGCGTGTTATATATTTTCCAATGGCTTATTCTAGCATGAACTAAGTTATATCGAACGTTATTCATAGCGTAAATATTAAAAAGGAACATATGAAAGTGCCAAAAGTTATTTAATATAAGGCGCAAATACTTTTATGTTGACATATCTCAGATATCGAAGAAGATGGTTTTCCACACAGAGGGGCCAAAGAAACCATTTCTTGGTTATTGGAGTGTGCTAGTCTATAGGCTCCATATGTACTTCTTAACTACCATATAATTCAAACAAGCCAGTTGCAGATATATGGGAATACCAGCGATTATCCAACTACCAAGAAAGCGAGTGGTGACCTAACAAGAAAGAGCTTAAGCATTCTAACCAATTTTGAAAAAAGCATTGATCACCATAGTGCCTATAGTGATCCCAAATGAATTCTACATCTTCCAGGACCGATGGTTAAAAATTAAATATACGTTGTTACCGGTAACTCTTTTCCAAGCTGAAATTCGCTCCTAACAGACATGAATTTATACTTGTTGCAAGATCAGAGTAGTTTGAGGCTTCGATCGGATGGTCAGAAGGGTAGGTGTAAGGAACCAGCTGTGCTCTCTGCTTGTTATCTGCCCGTCGAACCTGAAATGTATCTGCAGAAACAAAAGAACCGGCAGAGACTGGATCTTCTCAGAAGAATCGTCAAGAAGATGATTTTATATTAGAGATCGAGCTCACAGTGGCAATCTTAGTTTGAGTCACATTCTATTTGTTAGGCCAAGGGATGTGTATCTTTTTATAAATTGAAAAATATATATTTACAACCCCTTTATGACAATATTTACTAATTATACAATATAAGAGCCAGCTTTAATCCCATTATTTCTGCCCAGTTGTGTACCGTCCCGTGTATTTCCGTGTCCTCCCTCCTTTGGTTGTATATAAAACCATGATATCGTTCGTAGTCGTACTCTCGTAATCTTATCCTCTCCCATTATCGCTAAAACGATGTTTACTTCCATTAGAATTTCTTCCCCCCATTTCGCTTTACTTTCCTCACTGTATCGTGATTTTCTTGCTCTCTTGTTTCTTGGCCTTCGGTACTACCACGCTCAGTATTCCGTTCTTCATCGATGCTTTGACCGCGTCTTGGTCAACCGGCACCGGAAACCCAAACGACCGCGAGAACTCTCCTACACTGCGTTCCATCACCCAGAACGTGTTTTCCGCCTCCTTCTTCTCTTGGCTGTCCTTGGCCGCATCTTTTGATGGCTCGCTTTTATCTTTTCCACCCTCGTTTGTGTAGTTTCGCTCGCTCCGCCCCTTGATGGTGAGCGTCGATGCATCCGTGAATTCGATCTCCACATCCTTTTGGTCAATGCCCGGCAGCTCCCCATGTAGCTGGTACGAGTCCCGGAGCTCTTTGATGTCGAACTTCGGCGTGAAGGTCTTCAGACTCGACAGCTGATTGGACCGGTCAGTACTGCGAGAGTACTGGTCAAATTCGTCCAGAAGACGAAAGATCGGTGGGAAGGCCGATTGATCGTTGGTGATGAATGATCGTGGGAAGAGAGCCATTGCGAAGGATTAAAGTTGAGTTTGATAGCTAGACTAGACACACGTTAGTATCTGGTCACCATTTAAGGTCATGCCCAATGAAACATCGAGCAGTGACTACCAGGGTGCTTACATGCAAATGTGTTCGTGTAAGGCTGATGGCAGAGTATTTTGATGTTCAGAATTTATCTTTTATCTTTGAAATTTTGCCTATGCTCTACGAAGTGTCCTGTCGCCAATTTATACATCTCAGCGATCCTTCTTCCATCTTCGACCATCTTCTCAAGCGATATGGGCGCTGCTCATACTCCATCAATCAAGCGTTTCTAGCACCTTCTGGATAGCGCTTGAAGCAAAATATTCTCAATATCTGTTTAGTTTTAGAAGCTTCTAGAAGCTTCTATAACCTTCTCGAAAGGTAAGCCACCTTCATGCTTTCTGACACTTCTGTTGCTTGACAATGACAATGCGACTTTTGATCGAGGTACATCTTATGTTGTTTGCTGCGGAAACGGATGTGCTACCCCGTTGAACTTGCATCAATCGATAAGATGCGATTTTATCTACATTGACATCTTCCCATCCAGTATTTTGCAGGACTAGAATTAATAATTCTGTACGATTAAAATTGTTTTCCTATTAATCAGAAGTGGATTTCGCTGGTTTTATAAACTTTCTGTTAACCTACATATGCGTCACTAGCGAATAGATCATGCTAAAACTCTAAATTTTATACTATGGTGAAATAATCTCCGATATTGCTTGCTGCGTCTACAGTAAATAAAGTGGTCTAAGTGAGGCCAAATTTGTCATATCGATGGATAAATCGACAGATACGTCTCATTCTGGAGTTAAAAAACCTATTCCTATTACTTCTGGGCCCATTTTATTGCAGTTAGCTTTCATGAACGCTGACGCAATTGCGGAGATGGTTACGCGTTACGTCAACTTGTCGGGCATCCGTAGCGAGTCTAACTATAGAATGGAATTTTGTTTATTTGAAAGTGGCCTGGGATTTATCTTTTATTTTTTCTATGAATGAAAGCGAAAATGGAGGGATTTATTAATGCTTTTTTTCGAGTGATTTTATTGTGGTGAGTATAGACTTCAGTTGGGGACCCTGATGCGGAACATGACCATGTTAAAGGGTAACACTAATAGTACAACCCCTAAGAAATAGGTACACAACTTACTCGTGAGGCCTTGTATGAATTTTAAGTTGACCAGGAGACGAGAAGACATAGGCATCATTATGAAGGCATAAACTGCTTAATAAGCGATTTATGCAGACCATAGATTTATAATGGATCCTACCTCTGCCGGAATCCAATAACCACCCTTCGCCTTATAAAATGAATAAAATCTTCAGAAAGACTGCTGAGATACATGTTTTTTCGAATTTTACCGTCTAGGAGGTATAAAAATTATTTTGTAGCTTCAAATAATTTTTTCAGGATGGTCTCAACATTACCCAAAATATCTATATTTGAGGCGATGTGCAGGCATGATCCGAAGTCAATAGCTGTCATCCATTCAAGATCGGGTAGAAGATTTACTTACGGCGAACTCCTGAAGGATGTTGCTTATGAGAAAAGTAGACTTCTTGACCTGTTAAGAGAAAAGCAAAAAGAAGAAAATCTAGAGTATGGGCAACGGATAGCCTTCATGGTCGAAAATAGTTATGATTATGTTGGTGTGTTGATTCTGAGATGGAAAGTTTTAAAGAAACATAATGTTTATTAACAAATAGAATTTTAGTCAGTTTACTTTCAGTTATTGGTGCCAATTCGCTCGCCTTACCTCTCTGTTCGACATTTCCGGTGAGCGAGCTGCAATACATTTTGAATCAAAGCCAAACCAGAATTTTGTTAGCTTCCTCAAAGTTTTTGACTAAGGCAAAGCAAACTCTTGATGCTTGTGACCAAAGTAGACCCCGTCTTATACAGATAGAGAAAAAGATGGGTGGCTCAATGTACCAGAAGATAAGTCTTGATGATTCGTCAGGCCCTGAAGGTGGCTTGATATTATACACCTCAGGAACAACAAATCGGCCGGTATGTGGGCTTAACAGAATAGATTTAGCAGCTGAAAGATATGATAGAAAGGTGTCCTGCTTCCTCAGTCAGTCATGGCTGCTCAATCTAAATCTCTCATTACCGCTTGGAAACAAAATCCAAATGACTGTCTGCTTCATGTACTCCCTCTTCATCATATTCATGGTGTAGTAAATGGTATAATAGCGCCTTTATTTGCTGGCTCAAGAATTGAGTTTTTATTTCCTTTTAATCCAACTGCTGTATGGGAGAGAATGGCAGCCCCTTATCTTTCAAATCCTAAGACTTCCGAAAAGGTAACCTATATTACGGCTGTGCCTACAATCTATAGTCGCCTTCTTGCTACCCATCAACAACTATCTCCTGAAGTTCAAATCGCAGCTAAACAAGGAATATCCCCATTGAATCTTCGTCTCAACATATCCGGATCTGCTGCACTGCCTACCTCTATTAAGCGAGCGTGGAAAGAGCTGAGCCATGGAAATATTCTACTCGAGCGTTACGGTATGACTGAGATTGGCATGGCTCTTTCCTGTGGTCTTGCAAATCAAGATCGTGTGGATGGGAGTGTAGGATGGCCCCTACCAGATGTTCAGGTGAGGCTAGTTGATACAGAGACAAATATGGTAATACTTCAAGGCGAGGAGTTAGATGAACTTGGTAAAGAGCGGGATGGTGAAATACAAATCCGTGGCCCAACTATTTTTAAGGAATATTTTCAAAATATTACTGCCACTACATCTGGGCATGTAGAGAGTGATGATGGACTTGGGCGATGGTTTAAGACAGGGGATATTGCGGTCAGAAGAACGGTTGAAAATGCTGGCTATAGTGATCAAGAGTGGGCACGTGGACCAATGTACTTTATTCGTGGAAGAAAAAGTTGTGATATAATAAAATCGGGTGGAGAAAAAGTAAGTGCTCTTGAAGTTGAGAGAGAACTACTCCTGCTTCCCCAAATATCTGAAGCGGTAGTGGTGGCAGTTCCCTCAGGAGCTTGGGGTCAAAAAATTGCTGCTGTAGTAATTTTGAAGCCTGAATTCATAAAGGAAGGCGGGAAATTAACGCCACTGGACATGCGTGGGGAACTAAGAAGTCGACTTGCCAATTTCAAGATTCCAAGACTCTTGAAAATTGTCGAACAAATACCGCGAAACGCCATGGGTAAAAGTAAGTTAGATTTATTTGTTTTCTAAGTAGAGTTTGACTAATTTATAATAGTCAATAAAAAATTGCTAGTCAAAGAATTATTTGAGGGAGATTTCAGTGGTGATGAGATGTAAGGTAACTTTTTTGTTCATGAAAGTCCAATTTGTCACAAATATCATGAAATCACGGAAACCATCCTAGGATTGTGGTCTTTAACCTCACATCATTATTCAGTCGTATCTAACTTAAAGTAATAAAGCTCCTTCGACAAAAAATAGAAGAAAATAAGTCTGCTCCAGCAAATTTACCAGCAATAAACTGGTGTAATGATTGAAGTAAAAAAATATCACTCGACACCGTCAATTTATCTACTGAAATCAGTGTTCGGTAAATAGAAGTTGTGGTTAATGAAATTAAACAGAAAATTTTGACCTGGCACGTGAGCTTCCCTGACTGTGTATGCTCTCTGTGTGACCTGAAAATTCGACAACTTCGCTAGGCGGTAGCTTTATAATTTCCTTAAACGTTCGTCCAATATTATAAAGTATTTCTTTTCCCTTATCAGGAGAACGTCCCTTACCTCCAGCTACATCACCGTCCCCTCCACCAACGATGCGATTTCCAGTGCTGTGAGTCCAGACCCCAATTCGGTAAAATCCCTTTCTAACGTTCACAACGACACCCATAACCTCACCATCGTTTTCCCCTTCAAGGGTTTCTCCAATGGCAGAAAGCATAACGTGAAGCCAAAGCTCATCAATAGGTATATTACGCTTATCTTTGAACTGATAAGACCACTTCCCACCGTGCTTATTTTGGGGATCTTCCCATTCTGGTCGGATGCCTTCCTTAAATAGATGATAATCTGATTTTAGAGCAAGTTCTGAGACTGGAGCAATATTGTTCTACAGTCCATTAGCAGTTGTTAGAATTAAGACAAAATTGGGAAATTTTTTTACATAGACACCCCAAAATTCCTCTACTGAACTAAACGTAATAACTTGTTTGAGCAAATCATTCCAGTTTTCACCACCCTTATGTAAGTCAGCAAATATTATTCAAAGCGTCAATATTTTATAGCTTGCCCTGCCAATTGAAGGTTTGGTAAACCATAATGTCCATTTGTGCATCAGAGGGTGTTTGACGTTGAAGTTATCTCTATCGTGAAAAACGGTGATCTGTTCATCCAAAGAGCTAGTGATTTTTTTTTGGCATTGATTCACGTCGACATTTCCTCCTTCTGGAGAGATGGGAATAGTTGATAGATCGACTTGAACTGATGGGTCAACCTTAAGTGCTGCGGGTTGTGTTTCAGCCATAGCGATGAAAGTGTAGTTGTAGATCACAGAAGTAATAGATACAACAAAGTCTGACTGTGGGAAATCCTAAGTGGGTAGATTGTTAGTGGCAGAAGGCTCTCTCGATTTGTGAGGTCACAGAGAAGCTTAGATATCAGTTCCAGAACGCCCTGAACTAAGAAGATAAAAGAGGAAGCCGGATAGACTATTTGCTCCAGGCAGATAGTTGTTAAGCTGGGGATCTCTGGGTAATAAAGTTGTGAGGCGTGGCTATATCCTTTCCCCCAAATATCTCACAGAAAGTTTCCCTTTTTTTCTTATGTCACAAAGTTTTAACAAGCGTATTGCCTGGAATTCTTTACAGGCATTAAAAAATAATCTAAAATTAGAATAGGAAAGAACTACTGAACAATCAAACTCGGAGAATAGATAAATGCGCAAGAGTCAGGCTTATTGAATTGGTCAACACCCGTTACAATCAAGTGTCTATTGATTGTATGCTCAGAACCATCTTCATTAAAATGTAAATTCATAGTTAGTAACCCATTACCTAAATAAAGATCAAATCAAGCCAAGCAATTATTTATTTTCCCACTGTAAAACACCGTTTCCCTATTTCGCCACCGCCATAGAGCTCAGATAACAATTCCATCCTAATGAAACTACATTGACAAACATTACTCTGTGCTGTAAGGGCAAATACTTGAAGTTAACGATTTGAACAAATGGCCATACCATCCAATTCCTTGTGAGTGCGTTTATGTAATTCTTTTCTAACTTGTCCTTGGGGTCGGAACCCTCCATAATTGCCATGCTACTCAAGAAGCAGAATAGATTACAACCCGCGAAAACAGTTTGGTCAGACACTACACGTGCGATGATTTCCAAATTCTGATTCTTGAAGACTATTTTTCTTTGTAATAGACCAAACCATACAGTGGCGACGGGACCGAATATGGCTGTATAAGAGAGTGAGATATGTAACTTGCAAACCAATCCCTTATTCCCTAGAAGGCAACTAAAAACATAACATAATACTTGGGGATATCTTACATCCATATAACGCCATTCTTGTAGTCCGGGCCGCATCATGACTTCCAAAGCCCCTTTTCTCGATCAACTGCTGTGCCATTAAGTCCCCGGTCGCGAATAGAATTGTTGAGGTAACGCTCTGAGTCAATAATGGGCGCGTAGCCAGCTTCATCTGATACCTTCTATTCTATTAATGCGCCACAACTATCGATGTGCTAGATAGAGACTCACCACCGCAGCATTTTGGAATATTATGTATATCTGAAAAGCATATACGTGGATAATAATTTAATTTACACTTCAAAACGGAGTAAGGTAAGATATTTTGAAGTGGAGCGCGGAAAAGGTTACAGTACAAACCGTAACGTAGCGAATCTAATGATACTAACTAAACAACTGGTAAAATTATAAGTAAAATATAAGTGGCCACACATTGAGAGCTAAGTGCATGTCAAAAAATTTTATAACTATCTATTATAATTCATTATCAACTAATATATCACTAAGCCTTTACTCTCAGAGCTGTCAGGTAACCAACCTACAGGTCTCTCCTGCCCTCGAATAGTCAAACCGCATACAGCTGTCTCAACTTTCTGTATACTCTCCTTCATTGTATTCATTTTATTGGGCAATTCTTTTGCAAGCCATGCTCCTGATCTTGAATCAGTATCCAATTCCTCAAACTTGCATCGTAGTTGTCGAAGATCTGCTAGAATATCTCGCCCTTCTCCCTTGCCTGATCTGGATGTGGGAAGTTTGCCAGTGGTTGCCATAGTTGTTATTGCAAAACGCATCAATTCTCCAACTAAATCAAATATCCCCAGTATATAATCATCCGCAGTTAAATTGATGCCTGTAGGCAACAGTTCTCCAACTTCCTCCAGGCTGATAAGCGACTGATTCCGTAGGTAGTGTTCTAACGAAACAGCTTCCACAAATTCTTGGAGACCAGGTGAGATCTGTGGATGATAACGCCACGTATTGACTCCTAGAACATCTGGAACAATGGACTCAAAATTATTTCGCACTATTTTTTGTTTATCCTGAATATCAGATGCGATTTTAAAAGGGATCTCCTCTTTTAAATTGCGAACTCTAATCCCAATCCATCAGTTTCAACGACCCTCAAGATATCAATGCAAAACTTCATTTCAATTTACCTTTGTAAGGCAAATATACTATTTGAAAGTCAGTTAAATTTGGTTACTTTTGCTGGGCTTTGTTTGTTGTATACATCTTTTTACTGACTGCCGTTATATCTCGGGATGCCTTGATAACACGCTCTCGAGCATCATGGTGTCTATCTAAATTATCTCGGAATACCTCAAACATAGGAATAAACGGAGACATCTGTTCAGTCCTTGAACTTCCATTATGATCCCTCTTAACGCCTGCCATTGCCACGATTATCTTTGCAAGAGTGATTATCGTTGTTTGTTTGATGTAAAGCTTTCTTACGTGGTAAACCAAAAATAGTAGCTTCAGTGTGAGCCGACAAGAATCTAGTACGATAGAATTATTATTCAATGCTTTCTTTATATCTACAATTTAGAACAAACTTAAATCTGGGTGAATGTAAGACCGTATTTAGAGGTAATCCGTATTCGACATGAAAGCTATTGATACCACGACTCTTTTTCAGGCCAGCAAGTAACCCATCTTTTTACTCAAACAGCGGGAGGGTACTGTGATTAGGTGAGTTTTCAGGACTTCATTTAATATCTACATATTTCATTCATAAATCGTAAATCTCATATGTCATCATAACCTTTATTATTGCACTCATCACTATCCGGTGAACAATAACGATTTTAATGCCTAATAGATCCAACTGGTGATAGCAAAATAAATTACATCCATGGTTATATGGCTACAGATTGGTGTCCGCAATAATCAAATTTGCAAAGCGCATTATCAGATACGAAACCTCTAGTTTTCCAGCTTTCTGAAAAAATTAGTTCTCTTGAATATGAGATCTTTCAGTTTTTGAAAATAGCAAAACTGGAGAGCACCATCTGTACGATATTTTGTTGCAATTTACTTAACAGACACTAATTTACCATCCTAATTTTGAAACTAGGAGGTCTTTTTCCCTGTTGATCAGCTGTGATTATTTCGTCCCTAACCTCATACTAATGATGATTTGATCTGTCGTCCCATTGACATCCTTCACTACTAGACATATCTGTTTCGGGCTGTACTGCACGCAAAGCTTTATTTATAGATAGTGGCCAGATAATAGAAAAGTGTTTTGTTTGAATGTTTTACTACCCAATCGTACAAGTCGACCGGCGACCCTAGTAACTTACTACGAACTTTTGCCTACTTCTTACAATTCTAGTACATTGCAATACTCAACGAATCTTTATCTAAAGGACATAAAGGCTTGCTATATCAGCCTTCAAGTTATGTCGGAACGAGAGAGAAATGAATATTACAATGGCCTGTAGCGTACCACGAAGTAAACTCCAAGGCCAACGCAATTACGTCGCGATTACCAGCTCAATTCGAAGAAACTTATTACAATAGATGACATGACTACTATCTAAAGCTGTCTCGAGAAATTTACAAGATGAATTGTGCCTACAAACGGTATTGTACGATAAAGGGCTGACAGGCCACTTCAAGAGCGTGGTGAAGGCCCAGGGACTAAAACTGGGTATATAGTTTTATCAATCGTATTTCTGTTGAACACTGCTCAAGAATGCTCTGGATAATAATCTTGTCTTCTAGTATAATAAGTCTTTTCAAATTGCGATGGAAATCGCGTCGTAACTGCGTTATACTGCGTCGGCCTTGGATTTTACTTCGTGGTACGCTATAGGTATGGTCTTCCTCATGCATCATCTGCTTACTGAATAGATAATAAACTAGAAACAGTACCAATATACGTTATTTGTAATACGTAATAGGTTAATATTGATAGTGATGTAGGGCTTAGGGATGAAATATTTTGGATGGGAGATGAAAAATTGGCTTATTGCTGTCCCTCACCCTATTGTAGGCACGACAAGGGTGTGAGGTGGGGCTAAGATCAACCGAGCAAGTAGCTATTCTAATCTATCAGCGATTTAACAGAAAAAGGAAAAAGAAAATTGATGGCAATGTGGCAATAAACGTTTTAAAATAAGGATGAATGAGCTTGATGATTTTAAAAAGGGTTGTAAAAGTCTGTCTTACAAATCGTGTGATGTTTAAGATTACGCAATTGTTGCAAATGAAAAAAACACCGAAAGATATCTGACTACCCCCAGACCGCGTTTTCATATGCTGAAATTAGATTTATTTATCAAGAAAAAAAAACAAACAAAACAAAACAGATACTTTTACTTTTACTTTTACATAAATCAACTTAGTTGAAATAATAAATCTTGCAAGCGTGATCTATGAGTAGGGGTAGTCAGACTTGAATCTCTCAAAAGTCGTAAACGAAACACGTATAAAACTTCGTTATTTCCACTCCAATAACCCGTGAATTTCATGCACGATTTATTATAAAATTCCCCATAAAAAAACATCCAGAAGACAACATAATCAGACATTTATTGCTGTGTTTGGATCAATTTGTCAGGCTTGGTTGCCCTGTTCTGTGCAATAAATATGTGGAGATTTACAACATCATAAAATTCATGGAATCTAAATTGGCCTTTTGGCTGAGTGATAATTCATCTATCTCGTGTATTGTGTGGAATTGGCGGCCCTTGGTCTATTTATATGTTGCCTCTGACTTTCAACACTATCAAATGTTCCTTTGAAGCTGCTTAGGAACGTTCATTCTTCTGTTGTACCAACGTCACTTATATATTTTACAGCCCTAACACCAGGTAAACCAACTCACGTAGGTATCGATTGGTCAACTAAATACCGAATAGCGGTATAAACCTTGGGAACCGATCTAATGGGGTCGGATGGTAGTGTGGTATGCCATCCGGGCCCTTCTCCTAAGTAGAGTCTGGGTAGCCTGGGCACCTACCCCACTTGAGACGGGAGATGGTTGGTTCGAATCCAACAGACCTAACCACATTTCGCGCGGTGGATATTTACAGGATGGTGGAGGCATGTCTGGATAATCCAGGGTTTGTAGTTTCCTTGGATGGATGTTAACGGTTGAGGGTTGACCAATGGCGAAGAAAAAGTGATTGTACTTCATAGTGGCATCTACAAATGGAATCTGAGGCATGAGTGTATCTAATGAAAAAGTTGAATCATCTAAAATGTAAATAAACACTGTCACTGTGTCATAGCCTAGAGGCTGCATACACGTTATTTGAATTTAAAAAAAAAAAAAAAA
>QVIK01000659.1:8722-29198 GCA_003957845.1 Oidium heveae | reverse complement strand
AGCCTGGTAGCGCGTCCTACGCCCCAAGGGAGGCTCTCAGGTGACTAGGACTTCGCCGCGGACGTTAAATGAATCAAATCAAATCAAATCATCATCCGTTGATCAGTATGTATTTTAGATGTAGTAGAAAGTAATAATATATCCATATTCAAATACAAGAGGTTATGGCCCTTACGCTTCCGCATTGTTCTATAATTATTTAGATATACCATTTATTTACCTTACACAGTTACTTTACACCATCTATTAAACCATCTACTATATATCAACCTTATACAATACACCTGATTCTCTTTATACAATCTATTATTTATCATATTAGAATTTTCATTGGAAAATAATGGGGAAATATGGAGGCACCATACTCACAGGCCGAGAAAACTTTTCTCTATGGCAGGGTAATCTTGAGGTTGAATTAGCAGCTATGAGACTTAAAAAGTTNGGAAATATGGAGGCACCATACTCACAGGCCGAGAAAACTTTTCTCTATGGCAGGGTAATCTTGAGGTTGAATTAGCAGCTATGAGACTTAAAAAGTTTTTGCAACCCGAATTTTGCTCTCCACCATTGTTGAATGAACAGGCAAACGAAATTGAGAAAAAGACTTTTCAAGTAGAACTTGAGGAATGGGAATTCAAACACGCTTCAGCACTTAAGATCATACTCCAAAGCGTCGATAACACAAACAAAATTGCGATTCAAAGCTGTCGCACTGCTGCCAGTGCATATAACACGCTTAAGTCTCGTTATGGGATGAAAGACACGGCTCTCCTTGCTCAGTTACTATCTCAGCTATTCGCGGTACAGAATATGAAGCACAGTACAGTAACGGAAAAATATGACCTTATTGTCAATCTAACTTCACAAATCTCACAGCAACAAGAAGAAGCTGTAATACCTGATATTATTCAAGCCGTAATTCTCATGCGAGGTCTGTCCACTGAATTTGATTTAACAATTGAAATTCTAACTAATAGGGATAAATTTCCTAAATTTTTTGAAGTTTTTCAGGCTGCCAAAGGCACTGAGACAAAGCTTGATGAATTAGTATCTGAAGTCGAACTTGCTAATGCAGCACAAAATAAAACAAGTACGAAATTTTGTTGGGTTTGCAAAGGAAATCATGTCAAGCCAAACTGTCCCAAATGGCTAACGTCTGAGGAGGGACAGATATTCAAAAGATCTGGCCTAAAATGGCACCAATGGCAAGAAAAACAAAAACGCGAGAAGGAATTTGCTAATTCAGCTGCTGTAAAATTTTTAGAAAACTCAACTGTACATTTCTCTGATAGTGATAGTGAATCTGATATTTCTACTTATTTTTGTGCTGCTGCTTCACGTTCTCTTGTCAAAGCTTGGGGCCTTGATACAATGTGTTCATGCCATCTCACCCCGTATAAAAATGCATTCATTGGCGATATTATCCCATCTAAAATTCCAATCGAAGTTGCTAATGGTTCAACAATTTATTCCCAGAGTATAGGTGATGTGCGTATTCATTGGAAAAAACCATCTGCAAACCGTCCATCTTCTACAATTCTACGCAATGTGCTATATGTCTCAGATGCCTCTGTTAGCCTAATTTCATTAGGAATGCTTGCTGAGAAAGGTCTTAAATGGGGTTGTGATAGCACAGATATGTTAATCTCTGATACTAATGGACGACTAAATTACGTGGAATTCGATCAAATAAAGTTTGGATAATACCCCAAGAAGTTGAAAGTGCACATATTTCTTTGTCTAAAGCAAATCTACTCCATGAACGACTTGGTCATCCTGGACGACATATTACCATGCGAATACCCAAAGCAGTAACTAGCATTGCGCCTACAGACAACCTGAATTACAATTTTTGTCGGGCATGCAAGGAAGCTAAAATGCAAAGAAATGTGTGCCGCGTATCTATGAGAAAAGTTTCAAAAGCCTTAGAAAGAATACATATGGATAATTGTGGGCCGCTTCGAACAAAATCACTACATGGCAACAGGTATATGCTTACGATTACTGATCAATTTACAAAATTCAAATGGGCTATTTTTCGAGATTCTAAGAAAGGCCTCGCACATTTTATTAGTAAATGGTGCTCTCGAGTAGAACATGAACGAACACTTAATGGTAATAATGAAAAACTTCGTTCAATCAGATTTGATTGTGGCTCGGAATTCTTGAATAAGGATGTAAAGATTTGGGCAGCTAATAAAAATATTAATCTTGAACCTACTGTTGGATATCGACCAGAGGCAAATGGTATTGCCGAACGAGCCAATTGTTCAATTATGGAAAGGGCTAATAGCTTACGCTTCCGAGCTAGTCTTCCTGCAGAATTCTGGGAGCTTTCGTTTAGAGCTGCTATTTACTTGCTTAATCGACAACCAATAGGTGGACGAGATGTAACTCCTTGGAAAATGTGGCATAATAAAACACCAGATATTGGTCACTACAGAACTTGGGGATGTACTGCTTATGTCCACATTCCAAAACAAAAACGAGGTAAATTAGATAAAAAGTGTTGGAAAGGAATCTTTATGGGTTATAGCTCGAACTCGCCAAAGATTTATCATATCTGGCATCCAGAAAAGAAGACACTATTCGAAGAACAATCCGTTGATTTTGATGAAGATGATTTTTCATCTGACGCTAACTTTCCCAAAGAACTAAACAACGATTTACTAACTAATGATGAATCTGATGATGAATCTACTAATGAAACCGATGATAATAGCCACATAAGGGATGATGATCAGAATAATAGACCTTTACATAATATTCCGGACCAACTTACACAACCGCCCCCAAATCTTGTTACCGACCCTAATAGTCATCAACATCAAAACCTTAGTCGCCAACAAAAACATATTTTATACATGAAAAGCCTAGAAGAAAATGCTGTTATCAGGGGAGATAGACGATTTGGAAGAGAAAGAAAACCGTCCTCTAAAGCTCTAGAAATGCAAAATATGAGACAGCAATCAAATCTAGCAATTAATATTGCCTTCTTAGCTGCCGTAAATGATAGATTCGATATCCCCAAAACAATTGACGAAGCATTAAAGACACCGCAAGCAGATAAATGGCTAGAAGCATACAACTCTGAAATAAACTCGCTAATTGAACATGAAACCTTTTCAGGCCCTTTAGACAAAATTCCACTAACTAAGTCAGCAGTCACAGCAAAAATTGTTCTGCACCTGAAAAGAGGGGGGAATAATGAAGTTTTACGGTTCAAGGCTCGATTAGTAGCAAGGGGATTCACTCAAAAGTATGGTGTCAACTTTGAAGAAACTTTTGCACCTACAATTCGTCTTGATGCATTTAGAATTATGTTAGCCATTGCAGCCAGAGAAAAATGGGATTTTTATCAAATGGACGTGGTAACTGCATTCTTAGCAGGGGAGTTAAATGATGAAATTTACATTAAAATGCTGGAAGATTTGGCCGATATACTCGAGTTTTGAAAAGCTTGTATGGATTGAAACAAGCCGCACGGGTATGGTATCTATTACTATCTGAATTTCTGGCATCAATTGGCTTCACTTGTCTCCCAACGGACCAGACTATATTCAGAAACAACAGAACAAAAGTAGTGATTGGTATACATGTTGATGACCTAATTATCACCGGCCCGATCAATCAAGAGATAGAGATACTCAAAGAAAAGTTGAATAAAAGATTCAGAATGAAGGATCTTGGAAGAGCTAGAAATGTTCTTGGGCTAAGAATTACACGAAATAAAGACTACCTAATGATCGACCAATCTAAATATGCAAGAAGTATTGTAAATGATTTTGCAATGTCTGGGACTAAGATATATTCAACCCCAATGGCCAGTGATGCTGTTGGTGAACTAGAGCGAACACCTGGAAGACCTTGTACTAATGAAGAATTAACAAAATACTGGAAACTCTTAGGAAAACTGATGTATCTGTGCAACACAAGACCAGATATCACATTTGAAACTCATAAAATAGCCCAATACTCGCACAAGGCATGCCACAACCATTGGATAGCACTTCTCCGAATTCTAAGCTATGTTGAAGGTACAATTAATTATGGAATTAGGTATGGATATTGTGATGTCGACACTCCTTACTATAAGGTAGATAGTAACATAGAAGTTCATTGTGGAAGTTCAAGATCTACCGATCTAGTCACCTTTGCCGACTCAGATTACGCTGGAGATCCCAGTGACCGAAAGTCTATTACAGGGATAATCATGATGCTCAATGGGGGGGGGGAGCAGTAGCTGCTATCAGTAAAAAGCAGACTAGCGTTTCAACTTCTACTACAAATGCAGAGTACGTGGCAGCAAGTGAAGGAGCTAAACTGGCGATATGGGGAGACATGTTAATATCTCATGTAATGGGAAGTTCGGGAAAATCAATTCCTCTCCTGTTAGGAGATAATAAAGCTTGTGTTCAACTTCAAGGAGGAGTTTCAAATACGTCTAAAATTTAACATGTTGATGTGGGATACCATCACATAGTTGATGAAATTAACAAAGAGAAATTGGAGAGTAGATGGGAAAAAGGAGACCACATGCTAGCTAATGGTTTAACAAAACCTTTAACAAAACCTTTACCTGGACCAGCATTTAAGCTGAAGAGAGCTGCCATTGGTGTAGTCGAGATTGTCGAATCAGATCAACAGAGATAAGGGGAGTGTTGTAATTGGTAGATGTCAGTCTAAGCTAGTCACATGACATTGGTTCCACACGATCCCATGTGTATATCTCTCCGTTGATCAGTATGTATTTTAGATGTAGTAGAAAGTAATAATATATCGATATTCAAATACAAGAGTTTTGCGTGTTGACGACAACTAATAAAGTGGGCTAGGGTTGTTTCCCATCCATAGACGCATTCTAAATTGACGTCTACATGATTTCGGCGACGATGATAAGCCGCGAAGTCACCATGTCCAGTTCTTGTCGCTATAAGTTTTTGTGGTAGCCACCGAGACAATTCTTGTTCAGCAGGCTTTCTCCGATTCATTTTTAAGTCTAAGCCTTAGTACCTCAGAGGATAGACTTTAGGCCGCAATTTTTCAATAAGTAGTTGCTGGTGCTGTTGCATAAGTCGGCGCAGGTAAGCCAAGGTAATATAACTGGGCTTATTATGTCTCTCAAGAAGATTTGTTAGAGTATCTCGTGCTTCCACGTTTGCTTCTTAATTACTCTTGATTTTCGAGTGTCCTGACACCCATCTGAACTCTATGTTCATGTTTTAGCTAGATTATGAATTTTGTGAGTTAGCCAAATATTGGATGATGAATTTCTGGATTATAAAACCAACACCGTAGCTTGGTTATTAAGCAGAATAAAAATCCTCTCACCATTTTGTCTCACGGACAAAGTAGCTTTAAGTGCCAAACTGGCACTAAATATCTCTGCGTCGTATACTTCTCCCCCATGCAACATACCATTTTCTTTTTGAAAAGTTGCCTACCCCCTTCGTTAAAGAACTGTCAGACTATACATTTGACAATTACAAGCTAATTATACCAGGGTCTTGGAATTGACTAAGCAAAATTCAAGTAATTGATGTAAGGTCACATCGCTTCAAATATCCCGCAACAACATACATTTATATTATCATATTTGCATATTTTCATCCACGGTTTGTAATTCCATACCATTATTGTTTGCGTTTACATGTTACTTTTTCTTATCTTTGACTCTCACCATGTATTTAAATTATGTTTAAGATTAGAGTACAAAGTTGTTTTTCTACCACGCCATGAGGAGTTTATATGGCAGGCGCGAGGAGCGCGAGAGGTCCACCAACTGAAGGCGGAGGGGCGAACTTGTATTTAAAGATAAATGAGATCCTTCATCAAGGACGATCAATCAATTCTAATTCTCTCTGAAAAATCCAACTATGTCTCACAATTTCCAACGAGAACGTACCCCCTAGATGAACGGCCAGGGCCCTCCAATTGTTGGAAATTCCCATTTCTTTAGTCAAAGATTGTCTATTTTGGAAGTTGATCAACAAGATCATCATTACTCTTTTCTTTCTAAGTCTAGTAGACCTTAGGACCAACAGTTATCTGCGTCTAATACAACAAAGTTATTGTTTGGTTAGCCTTAGAATATCTAATGTAAAATAAAAAAACTGTTTTTTCCTTTTATTAACTGATTAATTTTTTTTTTTTACACATTATATAAAAAAAGTAGATCGAAGAGAAATCGTTATTTTTCTGTACTTAGTTAAATACAATTTTATTAAAGATTTGCATATTGTTCTCTGAGACTGTTTCTCTTTAGAAAACTCATAGCAAAGTCAAACACCAATGATCCATTGGAATATGCGCAGATTACTGTTGAGTTTAATGATTTTAACTATCTTTGAAATTCTTGTATCCCCTCTAGCTTTTTTCTGAGTATTGGTTAGTTTACTGGAGCACGTAATGACTCTGCAACTTCAGCTTGAAGTAGCTGACGAAAAGCACATTGGATTCGAGATATCTAGTCTTCAGGTCTCTTAGATAGGCTCGACTTTGCTTTTTATTTTAAGGTGCCCACATTAGGACACACAGTAGCTCTAATTCTAAAAGGATTTCGGTCATCTAGAGAATTAAGACGAGCAGCCAACCTTAAACAATACCTTTCCAAAAGTATATGAGCTGGACAAATGCCCTCCTCCCTATGGAGAACTACATTTAGATTAGTTCTCCATACTGGTAAAGCAGCTCTTTAGGCCATATGTAATACCTTATCAAGCAGTCTACAGTGAAACGAAGTAGGTGGTCTCACTACTCTATTTTCTTTCGGTCTAGTTAAACCCGGCCACTAAACTTCAACTCCATATATTGCTACTGGAACTACGCACGAATCTAACGCCGTAATCAAGGCTCTTGGAGCAGCCCCTCTCTTGGCAGAATTTAGCTGGAGCATGTGTTGAGCTAGTCTGAGAACTCTTGCACACCATATTGACACATGATTTTTAAATGAAAAGCCTGAGTTTAGATAAACACCTAACCAGCTTATACGTTCAACCAGTTGAATCATCTTTTCATTCACTAGAGCTCCAACGGGATCTTCTTTCTTGCAGCTAAGAAACTGAACTACCTCCGACTTTTCAGCATCGAATAAAACCGCATTTTCAAATGCCCATCTCGTCAAGTTTTACACCTCTTTTCGTGCTGCAGAGGTAAAATCCACGGCAGTACGTCCGAACCCTAGGATCCCTGTATCATCACCAAAGCTGAATCATGTACTCGCATTTACGCTTCTCATTCGTTCTGCCATATGAAGAAGGAATAGGAGGAGGGAGATAAGTGATCCCTATGATACCCTACATACAAGCTCCTTTGGACTCGTCATGCATCCTTGAAAGCAAACCAGTACTCTACGACTCTCAAGAAACTACAAGGTCCATCGAAGAATAGACTTCGGCCATCCTTGAGCCTGTGTCCGACAAATCAATCTACCATGCAGAACAGCATCTAAAGCCTCGTATGCATTGTGTGTAACAAGTTTTGAGGCCCAATCTTGTGTTTTTGCTTCCTCTATATCATACACTGTAGAAGAGATGACTATTTCATCAAAAATCCATTGCCTAACTCGATTATGAGTTTCTGGAAGGGCTTTTCAACACTTGAAACTACAAGTCTCTAGAATGTATCCCTAAACCAAAACTAGGATGAAAGTCGCTTCTCGAACACCGAGAGGCCACAGTCAGCGCCGTCGAGCTGGTCCAGAAGTCCCGCTCGAGCTGGTGCAGGGGATGCTAGCACAGGGGAAAAAAGGTTGTGGGGTAATGTGGGATGGCACAGGGACGGTACAGGGATGGCACCTACCACCCACCCACCCAATATAGTAGAGATGGAAGTAAACAATTTTTCTTGGGCTCCAAAGAGCACCTCAAATCAGCACTGGGAATTGTCGTTGTTGAAAAAAGAATTTCACAAAGTTGGACAAATCGTATTGAGTACGACTAAATCGATCGTATCGACCAATCATGTGGCCTTGCCAAATTCTACGCTATTCTAAAGTCTGGTTGCTGAGCCAATGTCTTGACTCAGGATCTATAGTGTTCAATCATAGAAGGATGCCCACCTCCAATTATACGTTTGAATGAGCAATTCAATTCTCATTTATGGTATCATTTTTCATTGTAAACCGAATCCACATTTGACAGAAGGAACATAAGCCACGTGCTTGAAAATTTCACATCCCCAAAGATTTTGATTAATATTCCTATTGGAAAGTTACCACATCTTTTGGAAACCATCATCGTTTTGTGTGTATTTTATGTTTATGATACAACGGTGTTTTGATCCAGCGGATATTTCGTACCTAATGTCGATAGTTACATCTACTTCTGCCTTGGCGCAGTCTTGAGTAATTGTGACCTGCACTGCTCTGATATGCCTTTATTCTACTTTGATACTCCCTTTTTCTGCTCGGCAAATAATAGCGTAGAGGCTACAACTTCACAATGATTCTCCGTCAAGGATTTCTCCTGTTACTCCCTTTACTTCTTTTAAAGTCGACCGCATCACAGTGAGTGACCGTCAATACTTGGAGGCGTCAGACGACAATACTAATTGATACAGTCCTGGTCAGAAACGAGATACCAGTTCCGTCTCCATATCAAAGTCTTCTCAGAGCGTAATTAATGATGGAAACCCCGTCAATTCTGAACCGGCTAGCTTCTCACCTCATACCGCGTCCCCCTCATACTATCATGTGAGTATCTCATTGAGCCTTGAAAAGATTGTCTTGCTAATAATGTCAAGCTCAAGGAAGTCGTTGGAAACGCCATCAAGGTTCATAAATCTCATAGTTTGCGGATAATATCGTCTATGATAGTTGGCTCGTCGATCTCAGCTTCTCCTGAGCATGACAAAAAAATAAAAGAAGGAGAAGCGCCACCTGATACAACCAAATCTGAGGCTCAAAAAGTAAATCTTCCCCAATACAAGTCTTTTATTTCTCATAAATCTAACCCGAAAACTATCAAGGTCTTGGATGATAGATCGATGAGCAGTCAAGCTGATCCAGGCAACGATGAAATTTTCCCTGCTTTATCTAGGCGTGGCATAGATTTTAAATTCCCACACTGGAATTTTAGTGGTTGGCGTGGTTGGAAAGGACTTAAAGGATGGACTAAAAGGTTAGGTGGTGCGCCACAGAATACTCAAAAGGCCCATAATATGCAAAACTTTCAGGACACCCAAGGGAACCAGCCAGGACAGATAAGCAGAAACAGCTTGAATAAGAATGGTGTCAATTCAAACAACAGAAGAATAGCCGGCTCAAGACTTAACAGTGGAATAAGAGTTGGCCGGGTAAAAGTAGCGGGTCATAAGGGTTCTAGAGCAAGTCAGAGTAATAAAGCAAAGACGGTAAAGGACGATTCTCCTATGCCTCCTCACCTGCAATAACATTAGGTACATCAACACTCTCAAATGTGCCTGTGAGAGTTGCAAGCGGTAATTTCTCATAGCTTATCGTTCAAAACATTTCTTTCTAATCTGTAGATTTACAGTAGCTTCAATTACTTATAAGTTTCTCGAGTATTCCAGCTTCTAAATAGGATTGATACTTGACGCTTTAACTATCTTTTTTGATAAGAGCTGCGCCTTAGAAATGACTGGGCTGTAAATCTTGCTCAGCCTTGGTAATGAGAAAGAAGAATCAAATTATCAATGTAGAACTACGCATGGACCATACGGAGGATGTGAACGTCCCATTGACCCAACGTCCCGCAATACATAGTTTTGTGATAGAAGCATGTAGGAGAATTGGAATATTTACTAGGAGAGTAACTTATCAGATAAGTTGCGTATAATCAGTGGTTATCGATGGCGATGTTACTAATTAAAAGAAGGCCTCAATAATCAGATCAATTATTGATAAACAATCAAGATAGAATCGTAGAACCAATGTGGGGCTATAAAATAGAAAATAACAAGCGTAAAGCTATTTAAAAATGTCTAACGTGGTAACGTTTTTTGTTCTATGCATTCCGCTCTGATCATTGAACCGTTAAGGGCACAAAAAAACTGACACGTGACCATTTTTTAGCTTATTACACATAATCGAAGACGCTATCCAATAGTAAGTTAGATCCTTACATCTAGAGTTT
This sequence comes from Oidium heveae, assembly GCA_003957845.1. Classification (NCBI taxonomy): domain Eukaryota; kingdom Fungi; phylum Ascomycota; class Leotiomycetes; order Helotiales; family Erysiphaceae; genus Oidium; species Oidium heveae. The sequence continues at coordinate 19,104 of QVIK01000659.1, read as the reverse complement.
TGACCCTAGCGTCCTACGTCCCGACCGGTATGGATTATTATTTGCCTTTGGCAAATAAACATCACCTAGACGTCAAATAATAATAATAACCAATTTTAACCTTGTCTCTCTATCCTGTTCCTTCGTGACAAAACATATATAGCATCAAAGTAAGTACGACTGCAGCTCGCAAAACAATCTTCCCGCAACACCGTTCCTTGAATTTACACTCATCCTACTATCTACACTTCGCTTACATATAACAGACTAACCATTTACAGTGACAATCTACATGGGTCGTTGACTAGGAAAGGAATCTTAACATACGTCGTGTATTATGTAAGAAAGCATTCTCATCCTCGCACCTCATACCCGTGCTCCGCTATCTACAAGCCGCTTCTGAGGATTTGTTTGATACATAATTCAAGGCATTTCCCTCTTGTGGCACTTTATCGAGAGTCAAATTTCAGATGTATATGAATTGATTCACTTTTACCTATAGAATTCTGTCATCTTGTCTGCCCGTGTCTTACACTCAATGGCTGAATTGCCCCAACAAGCGTGGCTTTGGAAACTGCGCGCGAGGGAAATAGTTTTGAGAAAATCTGCAGCTCCATAGATCCACACAAGGCGTGTTTGTACATCTGTATCTTCCCTACAACTCGAGGTCCAAGTATTTTACTCGCTTGTGCTTGATTGTTATGGGTGTTGGAAGACGCTCAAATGTACCAGATTAGATGATGGCGCACGGACACTGCGATAAGTAATTGATGTATTTTGATCGAAATGTAGACGAAGGATGAAGGAAGGAAGGATGAAGGAAGGAAGGATGAAGGAAGGAAGGATTAAGGAAGGATGGAGAAAGGATGGATGGATGGAGGAAAGATGGAAATGACGTAGGGAAAGTCATCAATTAATAAATTATGGAGCCTAATCCTTCAGTCAAGTGGCTTATTTTCATGATCTAACTCGTTATATAACTCGCAATGTGACATGCCGAAGTGTGTAGTATAGTCTCTTGATAAATGATAGTAGTAAATAGTGTAAGGACCTTAGAGTAAATGGATTTTCTCAGAGTACTCAGAGCTTTACACAGATATAAGAAAATCTTGAAGCGAAGAGAGAGGAGGAGATTTATGAACCAACTCTTCTTTTTATCTACGTGATTGACTCTCATCACGCCTCAGATAAAGTCGACAAAATATCAACGACCTGTCTCAAAATCAAACTAGGGTTAGGATACTAATTGATAGATTGATTAAAAGAAACTAGACTCTGGCCAGCTCCACGGACACCGAGGAGCGTCCTCTTGGTGGTGATACCAATGGAATAGATGAGGCATGAGTATGGTTTTAATATTTATATTCACAAAATCAAAGTCTATCAATTTCTTGCGAAAAACATATTTTATCAATGGGAGGAAGACAATTTAGGAAACTATAGGATTAATTTGTGTATACTTTGATATATTTGTATGGATAATTGTCGAATTTTATGTATGGCAGTAGTGGACGTCAACTTTAAGGCTATGCCCTCCTAGAGATCATACTGAACTTACCAGGTTGCTTTATATGATGGCGACTGAACAAGTACTGAGCCTGGTGCTGTGAAACATGGCCAAAGAGTCTCTACGGTCAAAGTTCTCCATGCTATAAGCCAAGCGGGTTAGTTATCAGCGTAACTCCAATGCACAAACACGACTTATCGATGATGGTATGCCAAAACGTAGGATTTTATTTTTATCTATATTTTTTCTCCCTACAAAAAGCCTTCAATTTATATTACGTACTTCACAAGCAAGTGACGCCCTGAATCTACAATCCTATTATTGCAAGGCTATACATCACCTCATTACGACTTCTAAAGCTCAAAGAGTTGGCTAATTGCTTCTTACTCTTCAAGCTTACTAGAAATGGCAGTTTTCAAGCTTTCCCTAAGCTTCATTATCATTTAATGTAGTCCCTAGCAATCTTGAGCATCGTTCATAGGGATGAGTCCCAAAGAGAATTTCGCGCGCATACAATTAAATGCCTGTTCCCACGAAAGAAGAACCACTTAAAAAGAGGGTTCAGTCGATGGATGCACGTGGTTATAGTCTTATAATCTCTGAACTTCGTGATGTTAGTAGATTGTTACTCCAGCAACGCGTAGGCTCGGAACACTCAATTGGTCGTTGACCTATCTTACAGGCCAAATTCATAAGTAAATATGATTACTAGAGAACCCCTTTTTAAAACTTGGAAACCGCTGAGAGCTGGTTTCGACTCGTAAACAATATGAATCAGAAATATGGCAGCATCGCTTATAACATTATCTACAACGTCGATAAAGTCGGCTTTACAATAGGTATTGTAGGCACTTCACGTATTGTTATGTTACCTTATCAGATCGCCGCCTTTAATCTTCTTAAATATGGCCAGGTCACAGAGAGTGGGTCGCTGCAAACGAGACTATTAATACGTATGGCCGCCCCGTATAAGATCAGATGAGGCTTGGTGTCAATCACATCAACAAAGTTCAATTTCTTCCACTCCTCGAATGAGCACGTATTGAGGCCTTCTATTACATTAGCAATTAAAGCGACTTTGCGCGGGCAGGAATCGTAGCGTAAGACAAAGGTCGGGTACTTTTAGCGCTTGAAATTTTATCACGTACGCCGCCATCTACTATAGCGATAAATACATAATAGCAGCTAGAAAACGCCATATAAGCTCATTCAATCAGGTTAATACGATTCAGGGCTATCTCAAAAGTTGCTAGTGAATTCTAACGTCGTTTACGGATTATTTATTAAACCAGCTAGTTAATGGATGTAAGTTAGCTGTACGTAATATTATTTTAGTCGCAAGCGTGGATGAGAAATCGCAAAGCCGTCAAAATAGGATGCAAAAAAACAGATGCAAAGAGCTCAGATCTCTGATAAAACCACTAATACAGCCATCGAGGCACGGCACTTGGTAGTCCGAGCTACAGCTAGTGAAATGCTAGTGGAGGTAGAAGCATCAAGGGCTCAATCTCGGGATGACAGATACGGATTACCAAGCTATTTTATCTTCCAAGGCTTTGATTATGCAGCCACTGAATGCCCTAAACGTAAGTAATTTAATTTTTAATAGATGACTTCGTAGTACTATTTAGTTGTTGATGTACAGTCATGCAAAGATAGGTAAGAAGATTCAGTGCGTTACTCGCTTGTGAAGTATGTCACATTCTAAAGCGGGTGACCTCATTACCTAATTACATAACCCATTTTACCTAAACATTCCGACAGATGCAACATCCAAAACCAAATCAGAATGCTTAGCTTTACATATCGATGCTAAGGAAGCTATTTGGATTGCTGAGTTACTCTTTCAAGCTAAGTATACTGACAAGGCTGAATTCCTGAGTATACATCTATATTGTGATAATAAAGCTGCTATTGAGCATATTAGAAATCTCGTATTTCAATCACTCAAAAACCAAAGAAGACCCCACATGGCTTTATCAACAACAAAAAAATTTGACCTCGACATCTCACAAAACATTCATAACTACAACAACAACATCACTAATACACTTTTCAAAAAAAAAAAAAAAAAAAAACTTCGTCACTTCCGAGGCTCTTCGGTTTACGAGATGCTTGCCAAATTCTAGTCACCCATAAACCAAAGACATTGATGTAGCTGCGCATTTTGTGGGGGAGCTGGCTGAAGATCACTGAACAACAATAGAATATGCCAACACCTCCACACAACTTGCTGTTTACTTTACCGAATGTCTCGATGAAAATTAGTGTCAGTAACTATGCAAAAATGAATCGAAACGCTCCGGAATCTCAAGAAAATATTAGTAATGCTCAAGGGCTTTGCTAGCCTCGGCAATTGTATATTAGGTGGAGTATTGTAAGTTAATTTTAACGAAACAATGTTTGAAATGTTGTTTGCGTTAACAATGTATTATGATCGACCGACTTACATCTACGACAACGATACAAGAATCCAATGTTTAGCGGTATAAAGATTTCTTTAGAGTACTCGAGAAAGAATAGTATAATAAGGCATAGCAATAGCAGGTTCTCTTGTTTACTTAGTAACAATGACAGCGTCAAGAAGATCTTAACGACAATCTAGGACATCGATTCGTCCCAAAAGAACGGGTATATCTTGAGAAAAATCACGACAATACAGTAAGTATGTGGGGAGAAAGAAGCATCATGGTTTCTTTATTGGTTCGGCCCGAAAAGGGAGTTTTTTTTTCGACTAGGGCTGCAAAATACTAATTTACATGGGTTGTAAAATAAAATTTACCTGAGATCAATATAATTTTAAGAAAAAAACGCATGTGAAGTTCACGTTAAATAGACTTATTCAAGATTCAACATATGACTATTTGATCATAAGTGCAGTCAGTGCCTAACTCGATTATGAGTTTCTGGAAGGGCTTTTCAACACTTGAAACTACAAGTCTCTAGAATGTATCCCTAAACCAAAACTAGGATGAAAGTCGCTTCTCGAACACCGAGAGGCCACAGTCAGCGCCGTCGAGCTGGTCCAGAAGTCCCGCTCGAGCTGGTGCAGGGGATGCTAGCACAGGGGAAAAAAGGTTGTGGGGTAATGTGGGATGGCACAGGGACGGTACAGGGATGGCACCTACCACCCACCCACCCAATATAGTAGAGATGGAAGTAAACAATTTTTCTTGGGCTCCAAAGAGCACCTCAAATCAGCACTGGGAATTGTCGTTGTTGAAAAAAGAATTTCACAAAGTTGGACAAATCGTATTGAGTACGACTAAATCGATCGTATCGACCAATCATGTGGCCTTGCCAAATTCTACGCTATTCTAAAGTCTGGTTGCTGAGCCAATGTCTTGACTCAGGATCTATAGTGTTCAATCATAGAAGGATGCCCACCTCCAATTATACGTTTGAATGAGCAATTCAATTCTCATTTATGGTATCATTTTTCATTGTAAACCGAATCCACATTTGACAGAAGGAACATAAGCCACGTGCTTGAAAATTTCACATCCCCAAAGATTTTGATTAATATTCCTATTGGAAAGTTACCACATCTTTTGGAAACCATCATCGTTTTGTGTGTATTTTATGTTTATGATACAACGGTGTTTTGATCCAGCGGATATTTCGTACCTAATGTCGATAGTTACATCTACTTCTGCCTTGGCGCAGTCTTGAGTAATTGTGACCTGCACTGCTCTGATATGCCTTTATTCTACTTTGATACTCCCTTTTTCTGCTCGGCAAATAATAGCGTAGAGGCTACAACTTCACAATGATTCTCCGTCAAGGATTTCTCCTGTTACTCCCTTTACTTCTTTTAAAGTCGACCGCATCACAGTGAGTGACCGTCAATACTTGGAGGCGTCAGACGACAATACTAATTGATACAGTCCTGGTCAGAAACGAGATACCAGTTCCGTCTCCATATCAAAGTCTTCTCAGAGCGTAATTAATGATGGAAACCCCGTCAATTCTGAACCGGCTAGCTTCTCACCTCATACCGCGTCCCCCTCATACTATCATGTGAGTATCTCATTGAGCCTTGAAAAGATTGTCTTGCTAATAATGTCAAGCTCAAGGAAGTCGTTGGAAACGCCATCAAGGTTCATAAATCTCATAGTTTGCGGATAATATCGTCTATGATAGTTGGCTCGTCGATCTCAGCTTCTCCTGAGCATGACAAAAAAATAAAAGAAGGAGAAGCGCCACCTGATACTACCAAATCTGAGGCTCAAAAAGTAAATCTTCCCCAATACAAGTCTTTTATTTTTCATGAATCTAACCCGAAAACTATCAAGGTCTTGGATGATGGACCCATGAACAGTCAAGCTGATCTAGATGAGACTTCAAGTGCTAAATCAATCAAAAGCTCTATTAAAACTATGCCTACCTTAGCTAAGCGAGCCATAGATTTTAAGCTTCAAAAGTGGAACTTAAAAGGCTGGCGTGGTTGGAATGGGCGTGCGGGTACGAGTGAAAGAACAGGTGGCGCTACACAGGGTATTCAAAGAGCCCAGAGTATGCAAAAACCCGAGGACAATCAAGGGATTCAGTCCGGAATAAAAAACCGAAATAAAAAGCTTAAAAATAGTATCAAAATAAACAACGGAAAAAACACTGGCTCAAGATTCAGGAGTGGAGTAAGAGTTGGTCAGGTAAGGAAAACAGGTCGAAAGGGATCTCGAGTAGGTCAGAGAAATAAAGATAAGGTGGTTAAAGGAAATTCCCCCGTTGCATTACCTGCTATGATATCAGATAAATTAACTGTCACAAGCGCATCTGAGACAGAAGCAGGCGGAAGAGAGAATTCGAAGCATCCAATTTTCGAATCTTATGATTCACAAACAGAAGGTTATGCAAATAACCGTAAAGGTCGCTCCAATGATAGATCTAATCATCCTTTTGGGTCCTCTGATTCTTCTGACCCCCAAAGGAAGGCAATATCCAGGACTCGCAACAGAGGTAAAAATAATAGAGATCCTATCAATCTGAATTTCAAAACCGAAGATTATTATAGTTCTAGTGATAGTGGGAAAACCGACTCTTCCTCCTCTTCCATTAATCCAGGAAGTGCAAAAAGTGTCCAATATCGTCAAAATAAAAACATTAAGACCTCTACCTCTGATCCAAGACTTCTAGAAACCAAATTAGTAAATTCTGAAAACAAAATATCGCCAGAATATTCCTCATCGACTGGTGATGAAGAACTTACCGGTGCTGATCCAAGTGCGAATATCCACTCTATTCCTACAAATATTCAAGACGGAGCTAAAATTGAGAACAATATGGATGTTACTCGATTTAGAGATGTTCAGTTCATGGGCCATAGAGACGGATTTTCCCATGGAGAAAATGGCCAATCAGATGTCGAGGATGAACAAATGATCGGTTACAATCAACAAAGTAATCCTCGAAATTTCCGTAGGCCTCATTTTGAAGATGAAATGGATATGCATAACTATCAAATGGGAGGAGGCGGGGATAATTATGGCACAAATACTGGGCATAAAATTGCAAAAGCTATTGGTAATTTCCTACCCATTGCTCAAACTATTGGAAATGTTGTCACAGGAAGAGGAAATATGGGTCATGGAGTAGGTGGCTATGGCTATGGTGGTGGCTATGATGATATGGATCTCATGGGCGGATATGGAGGAGGTGGAGGGTTTGGAGGTTATGGAGGTTACGGTGGATATGGAGGTGGCGCGGGTATGGGTGGATATGGTAGTCGTGGTTATGGTGGAGGTGGATTTGGAGGAGGTGGTTATGGTGCAAGTGGCTTAGGAGGAGCTGGCGTTGGTAATCTAGGTGTTGATGAATTAGGTGGTGATGATATTGGTGGTGAACCGGTGGATGATCTTCTTGATGAAACTCGAACCAAAGCTGTGGAAAAGAGTACCCCGAAAACCATCAGCAATATCAAGAAAACTAAAAATGGGTCTGAAGTATCTAACGTAGCTACTGAGAAAGATCATGAGAGAGATAAAAAAGACACACACCACGACAGAAGTTCGGATCATCCATCAAAAAAGCTTAAAATTGACAATAAGAAGAAAAACGATACCATAACGATTGACAATGATAAAACCAAGAACAAAATTAGTTCTCAAAATAACGCTTAAGCTCCTAATGGTCCAGTGACAAGATTGGACGTATAATTCTGACCTTCATAATATCAAACTTTTTTTTTTTTCCGTACTCGATATTGAAAGATTACCAGTGGTAATTTCTGCCTATCCCATTTGGAGCTATTCCCCCATCCATTCTGAACACGCTAACAACGAGGATGAACCCAGTTCAAATTAAAAATATTACATAACTAACTTAGTTTATATTAAATTCAGAGTAATATCAGGTTAATTATATCTCCATTCTTCTATAATCCTATTTATAAATCCCCTGATTTTATTTGAGCCTAACATATATCAGAAATATGATTAAACTGCTTCAAATTTGGACATTTCCTTAGTTTCCTACGATTTCTAGGTCTAGTCTTTTCTAATTGAACATCTGAAGAGTGTCTTCGATGAATTTTAAGTGGTCGAAATACTCGATTGATTCTCAAAAACCCCTTTGTTATCTTTTGAGATAGAAGTCTTTGAGTACAAGGTTCGAGATTATCAAGTTTCTTAAACCTCTCAATTCAAACTTCTCGTTTCAATCGATTTTCAGAGAGTAAATAAATAGTAGGACCAACAATGAAGAATCGATTCTCAAAGGCTAAGAGCTACATTCACTGGTATCTAGAGTAAATTTTCCTAAATTCTGAGTTATCGAAGGGTCAAGGACTTCGGAGAGGTTTTGTCAACGATATTGGTTATAAATCATTACTAGCATGCCCGGCTGAAAGGCAGCCTCTATTCCAAACTTTGAAAAGCAGAAAAGGAGTTTTTGTTTCTTTTTCAGGCTTGAATCAGTAAGAAGAACTAGCGAGCTAATTGACCTAAGATATTGGGTCTTCAGCGTGAAAATTACTCACAAACTTAATGATTGAAGCGCGCGGGATGCATGAAGTGGTGAGGATAGGAAGTAAGTAATCTTCTTAATTTAGAGCAGTAGATGTTATTTGTCCGGCTGATTATAGCCCCACATTTAACCCTTGTCATAGCTATCATATGGTCAGGGTTTATAAAAGTGCCTGGCCCAGTTTCTTCCTTACAATGTGGGCCCTTTCCAGCGATGATGAGCTTCGACCAAAAAAATAAAATAAAATAAACACTTTAAAAATCTACTCTGTTCATAATTGGCTCAATACATACCGTAAACTTTATCCAGATCAGTGAATAGATTTAGTGAATGATGGAATTATTCCCAATGGCTAAACGCCTCGTTGCCGCTACTTTTGAGCCTCTCTTTACCTTAAGCCTCCTTCAGTTCGTGTCCGAAAAAAAACCGGTCGCGCGGCCATAGTTAGTTTTGCATCTGGATTACAACTTGCATATATTCACAAGCAGTTTCTACTTGATCATCTATATATTTTCTTTTAGGTGAAATATATTCTAGCCTTTCAAATACCTATAAGGTAGTCACGAAACTCAGTGAAAGGGAGGGTTTTTGCCTGGGTCAAATCCGGTGGCGCCAAAAAGAGACAAGGATGGTATTGGAATCTATGTCCCTTTAAAAATACCAAAAAGACTTAGGCAATAATCTTCTGAAACGAAATGAATCAAAATCTTTTTGGGGGGGGGGGGAAAAAAATTAAGACCGCAATGTCGACTGACCGCAAAGTATCAATCATTCTCAAGGCAGTGAATGAAGAAAATCCACTTGGTGCATGGACATGGACATTTTCTCTCGGTAGAAATCTATTCCATCATCATAGAGGTGTGTCTCTTTAACTTCAATTACATTGCATAGGTCACGTAACAGAGGAGAAGATGTGAGGAGGTTCTTATCGAATGCACGAACCTGTCAAACTTCACCAAAGCAAACCCAGGCACTGGCATTCTCTCAATTTGTTGACCAACATGATGGTGGTAATAACTTGATTAAAACTGGTCCAATTTATTCACGATATCTATAGTGAATTGGGCCCCATAAGAAGGGCCATAAATCTGAGTGGCTTTATACCCGTCAATAATATACTTTTAATTCTTGAAAACGATAGCTTTTGGTTCAAGTCTATTAAGGACAATAATGATAGACGATAGACTTTTTTTTTTTTTTTTTTTTTTTGGGGCAAGTCCAGTTATGGTTCAAATTTATATATATATATATATAAAAAAAAAAAAAAGTCAAACGTGTGCTAGTTTCCATGATTCTGTATTAACTCTATCACACTTACAAAACAGATATTTCCTAATAAATGAAATACGACTAAATCCCGTAACACCAAAATGCCAGTATTTTTCTTCGTCCCACGTCCAGACTTCAAGCTCTCTAGTATCCATTGTTTTTTTTTTTCATTGTAACAAAAAAAAAAAAAGATGGTTAGTTTTCTTTTTTTAAAAAAAAAAAAATCCAGTTCTTTGAACAATTATTTGTTCGCTTATTTTCGTGATTGGATATGACTCTCTTTCATCAAGTGTTCCCCGCCATAAATGTGAAGATGCTTAGAGAATTCGAATACTTTCAATCGCATGCAGGTAAAATGCCAGAAAGCTCTAGGTGATTTAAATAGTTTCAGGTTGTGACATTAGGCGAGTTCAAATGAAGGGCTTAGTGCTATTATATATATATATATATATATATATATATTTAAGCTTGAAACTATATAACAAGTCCCCTTAAACACCTATCTCTCTCTAAACATAGGAATATCTAATCTTTATATATATCTTCATCCTAATATTCAACAACATGCTTTCCCTAAGCCTAGTTTGAATATAGGATGCTAATGTCAGTACCCTACATTTTTTTTTTTTTTTTATATAGACTAGCCTGATTCAAAATACTTTTT